>JAVTVY010053121.1:0-28251 GCA_036873755.1 Hanleya hanleyi | reverse complement strand
TTGAAAACTTCTCATAACGAACTATCATCCTCAGTCCTATAAATTTACTTAGACTGCTCAAAAACCTAATGTGTCTCTATTTTTTTACCATTGATAGGTTTTACTTGTAATCAATATAGAAGTTGTATGGGGGTGATAGCTTTCTGTTGACAGTAATGTAATGTGCTTCGTGTTCTTAACAAAGGAGATAGAGGGCTTGTCCCACTGTGCCCCAATCTCCAATACCTGAATTGTTCAAATCAATGTTAGCTGAATTAATGTCAGTGTCTCCAAAGTACCATTAGAACACATCTCATTCCAAACACCATGCATCCCGCTATAAATAATATCATTGACACACATGCGTACAGTTTCGAACGATGGAGGTACCATTAGAATACACCTTCTCCCAAACACCATCCCGCTATAAATAATATCATTGACACACATGCGTACAGTTTCGAACGATGAGGGTAAGTACTATTATTTATAGTGGGATTAGCTAAGCCTATATAGTAGATAGAGTATACACAATATAAATGAAATGAAGCATATGTGAATCTACAGATGTCACGTCATCTCGTCCGCTGATTTCTGAGCCATCAATGAGTTTCATCCTTTTTGGAATACTGCTGATTCTGTGATATGAATCAATCAAGCTGATATGGATCACTCATTTGAATATATTTGATTAAATATATTCATTCACATCGTTTAAGTGTAATACATTGAAAGTACCTATTTATATGACATTCACAAGTTATATCATTTGACCCACTCCCAAATACTCAGCCTTTTACATTTCTAAAAGGGGTTACCGTTATTTTCAGTGACACTGGTGGTTATTTGTATACAATATACCAGTTAGTTCGGTGAATCTTAACTTCCGATTGGAAGAATTAAGAAATAAATGTCAGTTTTCCGTCCTCTAACTACCCAGATAATGTGTTTTACTTATTGGTTTGTATGTGAAATGGAGCGCATGTTGGGAAATTGAAATGAGTATACTGGTATATATACTAAATCAATTATACGTAGTGCAGCAAGTACATGTAATTCAGACCCGACATGCCATGCAAAACAACAAAATAATCAAAAATGACCGATAAAATAAAAATTCTATCGAGTAATTGCAGAGGCCTAGCCGAAAAACAAAATAGAAGAGATCTGCTGCATCTGATGCGAACCAGGGGTTACAACATCTGCTGCCTTCAAGACACACATTTCACTCCAGAAATAGAAGATGTGGTTAAAGCAGAGTGGGGTAGTAAACATTGTTATTTCTCATCCAACAAAAGTAATTCCAGAGGAGTAGCAATACTATTTCAGGACAATTTTGATTTCTCAATTAATCGAACTAAAAATGACACCAATGGAAACTTTTTGGCCTTGGACATAACAATTGAAAAAGATGATATAACATTGATAACCATTTACGGTCCCAATAAAGATGACCCAGACTTTTTTGAACAAATAGAAACTGCAATTGCAGATTATGGTAACGAGCACTACGTTATTTGTGGTGATTGGAACCTTGTCCTCCATCCGGAAATCGATACACAAAATTACAAAAATGTAAACCACCCTAATGCCAGAAACAAAGTGTTGGCATTTATCGATTATGAGGATGCAGCGGATCTCTTCCGAGTTTTACACGGCAATACGACCGTCTACTCTTGGCGCCAGAAATCTCCTCTGAAACAAGCTAGGCTGGATTACTTTTTGTCAAATCAAGAGTTTTTATCATTTGTAAACGAGGTTTTCTATAAACCGGCTTATCGGTCTGACCACTCCATGGTAGTTTTAGAGTGTAAATTTACAAACTTTGAGAGAGGCAAAGGATTATGGAAATTTAACAATTCGCTTTTAAAAGACAAAGAATACGTTAACACGGTTAAAAATTCCATTTTGAAAACTATTAAACAATACTCCTCTGTAGATTTGAAAGAAACCGAACTAGATGAGGTGCACTACGAGTCCTTGAACCTTGAACTAAACGAACAGCTGTTCTTCGAAATGCTTCTTTTGGAACTAAGGGGGGAAACTATACAATTTTCGGCCAGAAAGAAGAAGGAGAAATCTAAGATAGAAAATGATCTAAATACAGACATACAAAGCTTAGAAAACAGATTGAATTCATCAGCAGATGCAGATATACAGCAAAAAATACAGAAGTTAAATTTTGAACTTGAATCTCTTAGAAAAGAAAAAATGGAGGGGGTAATGTTAAGATCTCGAGCTAGATGGCTACTGAACGGTGAAAAACCCACCCGATACTTTTGTGGCCTAGAGAAACGCAACTTCACCAACAAAACTATCCCTAGAATACAGACCGAAGACTGCGAAATTACGAACCAACAAAAGATCCTTGCTGAGGTAAAACAGTTCTATGGTAAACTGTACCAAGCACAAGATAACGAAAATTTAGGGTTAGAAGATTTAAATTTTAGAACTTTCAACAAACTTTCTGACATAGAAAGTCAATCCCTCGAAGGACTGCTAACCCCCACAGAAGTTCTCGTAGCTCTGAAAAGAACTAAAAACAATAAAAGCCCGGGAACGGATGGGTTCACCTCTGAATTCTTCAAAGTTTTCTGGAGAGACATCAGTTTCTTCTTGATAGCCAGTTTAAACTATGGTTTCAATATACAAGGGATGTCTATTACACAAAGGCATGGGTTAATAACGTGTCTTCCAAAGGGGGACAAGCCTAGGCAATTTTTGAAGAACTGGAGACCTATAACACTCCTCAATGTGCAATATAAGATTGCGTCCGCCTGTATTGCCGAGAGAATTAAGAAATATCTAGACAAAATTGTACACAAAGATCAAAGTGGATTCGTAAAGGGTAGGTTCATTGGGGACAACATAAGGTTGATATTTGATATAATGGATTTCACAAAGAGAAGTGAAATTCCTGGCTGTTTGTTACTAATAGACTTTGAAAAAGCTTTTGACACTATATCCTGGAATTTTCTAAGACAAACTCTGAAGTTATTCAATTTTGGACCCTCCATTTGCCAGTGGGTAGACACTTTTTATAATAATATATTTTCTTCTGTACAACAGTGCGGTTTTCTATCGGATACCTTCCAAATTGGACGGGGATGTAGACAAGGAGATCCGCTCTCTCCCTATTTGTTTATTTTATGTGCTGAAATTCTAGCCTTACTCGTTCGTGAGAATGAACAAATAAAAGGAATTAAAATTGGTGATAAATAATATAAAATTTTTCAATTTGCAGATGATACCACCCTCTTTTTAGATGGGTCAGACGCCTCACTCAAAGCCTGTTTAGAAACACTCGAGTGGTACGGTAGGCTGTCGGGTCTGAAAGTCAATAAGGATAAAACTAAGATCTTCTGTCTTGGACGTAAGAAGAAGCCACCCGATAAATCTTTTTTGGAACGCAATTTAGACTGGTCTCAAAATTCCTTCAAAACGCTTGGGGTAACATTCATTATGGGTATGATAGACATGGTAGAAATTAATTATGCTGAAAAGCTAAAAAAAATACAACACTTACTAGGAAGTTGGTCGCAACGTTCATTAACAGTTCTGGGTAAAGTCGTAATAGTAAAAACATTAGCTATTCCAAAATTAAATCACTTGCTGTTTACGCTGCCAAACCCTCCCCAAAACATACTTACCAAGATAAAAAATATATTGTATAAATTCATTTGGGAAGGGAATGATAAGGTAAACAGGAAACAATTTTCGCAAGACTATGACAAGGGAGGAGTTAAAATGGTGGATTTAGATAGCTTTATTAAATCCGTTAAAATTACTTGTTTCCGGAGAATTGTGCAACGGTCATCCCCTAGTAGGCATCTTCTATACTACATTTTGAATATTCCATACCACTTAGAAGAATGCGGCCCTGGGCAAATGGAAACATTGAGCAAGTCCGTCAAAAACGCTTTTTGGAAAGATGTATTTTTGGCCTGGAGTGAATTTATGAAACAACTTAAGGTGAATAATATAGCTCAAGCTATGTCACAATATATATGGTGCAATGACAATTTGAAGGTTGGTCATCAACCAGTGTTCTATAAAACCTGGTACTTTAGTGGAATACGCTACGTTAATGACCTCTTCGACTCGAACGGAACCTTCTGCACATTACAGGAACTAGAAAAAACGTATGATATAAAAATAAACTTCCTAAACTACGTAGGAATCAAAACGGTAGTAAAACATTTCTTGGAACCCTTCGGACCTGTATCTAAATTGGCCTACCCAATTATGCCCTACTTCATTGAAATTCTAACAAAATTCGACAAAGGAACTAAGCCTTTTTACGGAACACTAGTAACATCCAAATATTCAAAATCAAACAGGGAAAATAAATGGGAGGCTATTTTAAATATCGGCGAGCAAGAATGGAAAAAAATTCACTCCATGCCATTTAAATGCACGAAAGATGTGGCTCTTAGGTGATTTCAGTATCGTTTAACAAACCGGATCCTGGCCACAAACACTTTTCTTCAGAAAATACATATAGTCGATTCGGATTTGTGCGATTTCTGCAACATTGAAAGAGAAACGCTCACTCATATATTTTTTGATTGTCCAGTAACGAAAGAATTTTGGCACGCTCTTTTTCAATGGATATCAGACAAGGCTGAAAATATTGTCATAGTTAACACAAGCTGCAAATTAATACTTTTTGGAGGTCTTTACAACGACAAAGCATTTAATACCATTTTGCTGCTAGCAAAACGGCATATATATCACAGTAAGTTGAAGAAGACCGTGCCAGAAATTGAAATCTTTAAGAAAATTTTAGTAAAATATTATGAAACCGAAAAACTTGGCTACTATATAGAATGTCAGTACGATATCTTCCAAGCCAGGTGGTCCAGTTTCAATGCACTGCTACTTTAGTTCTGTACAACAGATACACAGTATGTACTCCCTGAACCCTCCACCATCTATAGGTAATGTGCTTCTAATGTCAAGTGTCAATTTACTTTATTATAGTTATTTATATTTATATATACAGTAAAACAGGTTTAATGCCTTTCTGATTATAATTGCCACGTTCATAAGAAAATAAAATAATTATTTCTACGGCGAATGTGGCGCAAAATATGATGTATACATTTTTGTTGAATGGTGCTAACCGGAATAAAAATATATTAAAAAAAACAAAAAAACTACCCAGATAATGGATGGTAAAACGGAATTGCCTATTGTTTTGGGACGAAACCGCACGCCGAGTCGTAAAACATAAAGGCAATTCCGTTTTACCATCCATTACCTTGGCAGTTAGAGGACGTAAAAGTAACATTTATTTCTATTCTAAAGCATCATTCACAAATGTTACCAATGCTAAATAAAAGAATAAATGTGGCCATCGTACTCATTTGAAATTCAATTACCCCTGACAACAAATTCTGATAGACCCGTCCAGACCCAAATGCCCACCTCTACCATGATATGGTTCATGTAAACAAGCGTGGAATCTGTGTATTTGCCAAATTCATTCTTCATTCACTGTACAGAAACTACACACTCTATGGCAACCGAGAACAAAATCGTGGGAATT
Source organism: Hanleya hanleyi (assembly GCA_036873755.1). Lineage (NCBI taxonomy): Eukaryota > Metazoa > Mollusca > Polyplacophora > Lepidopleurida > Hanleyidae > Hanleya > Hanleya hanleyi. The sequence continues at coordinate 22,721 of JAVTVY010053121.1, read as the reverse complement.
ACCAACGCTACCAAAGTCCAACTTCTCCTTCGGCCAACAATTACACCGTCTACACACCCTCGCAGCAAATGCAGCCACCATCCTTCAGTAGCAGCCCATCATACAGCCAGTCAGTGAGTTAGCACTCTCCAGGGGCTACTAATCTACAACTAAGTGAATGGCCCGCCTTGATCCCTGCAACTGATTCACACTATCCTGACTACACTATACTATTTTCGAACCTTGTTACTGGTTTACAACATTCTGATGTTAGTGCAACTTACAAACATGATGATGCTTAAACTAGCACGACAACATCCAACTCGATAATAGATTCCAGCTCCTCGGGGGACACTCGTCATATTGTCCAACAAATAGTTCTGTGCCTCTCTGCCATGCTCTAATAATTCTTCTCATTTTTTTTAAGCTGTACAAAAGTAAGAATCATTAATTCAACATATTCATTATATCTAATATGGATGATTTGTAATGAATATAGTAACAATAGTAGATAATCCTATATTTCAGAATAATGCGTTTATTAACTTTGTATGCCATACACTGAGTACTTGATTGACTGATGTACCCATATTCTAGTACACATGTGGTTCGCTAGTCAGCCTATACTTTTATCAATTGAATGAAATGCATAATCATATGCACCTAGAATGTATATGGCAATTCTGCTTTACTGAACAATAATATTCATTATTAGGTTCAATAATTGATAAACCTGTACAGGCAGTAAAACGGTAAAATATTTTAGTGTAATCGGAATGAGGTTAATATATATATTTCTTTCTACGGATTGGTTCAATTCTAATTGTCATATGAGAATAACTTGGGTAGTAGGATAGCCTACGACAGGCCTTTTTAGTTGCATACATATTAGAATCGAGTGGTTTAGTTGTTTCTTCTGGAATGTACAGGGCCTTGATGAAGATAAGTGCTATGAGCGTGATTTTCATGATGCTGTTAGAAAATTTAGTTTCATTGGTCTCACAGAAACGTGGCAGCATTCTAATTTTAATGTTGACATTCCTGGTTATAAATTTAAGAATTTTAATGCACCTGATATCTCTGACCGAAGACCAAGGGGTGGTATTGGTATTTTGTATAAAAGTTCTCTTGATGTTCATGCTGTTCATGTTTCTGATCTTATGATATGGATGAGAATCGAATCAAACTGTATTAACACTGAGCACGATTTGTATGTAGGCATTGTTTATTTCCGACCTGACAACTCTCCATACTGGAAACATTACACTGGTCCTGATCCTTTTGAGGAACTGGATACTATACTATGTAAATATGGCACTAAGGGCCACATTATGCTGGGTGGCGACTTTAACTCTAGAACCGGAACTCGGAGCGAGTTAATTTCTTCACAAGGTTCCCAACACCTCCCAGACCTACCCGAGGACACCTATAACTATGTACATACAATGCGTAAATCGCAAGATCCAATATTAAATACATTTGGCCGAAAACTTATCGAACTCCTTACTAACAACAAACTCATAATATTAAATGGCAGAACAGTCGGTGATGAACTGGGAAAGTTTACTTGTCATACTGGGCAGGGAAGAAGCACAAATGACTACGTGATAGTCTCGGAACTGTTTCTGTCTTACATAAAATACTTCCATGTATGCCCTTTGTTGTATCTGTCCGACCATTGCCAACTATTTTGTCTATCAAAGCTCAAGATAATGCCCGTTAATAAGCTTACATCCACAACTAACATTACATTTAACAAAATCAAACTCAAACGTAAATGGAACAAAAACAGTCCAGATAAAATTCAACATGAACTTCGAAGCGAGGAGATAAAACATCTACTTAACAACTTTATCATGCTACCGTATGCTCTTACAGATGCTGGGGCTAATCAGTGCTTACACGATTTTACTGACATAATTCAATTGCTTAATGCCAAGGCAACAACACAGGTCAAAATTAACAAAGCCACTAAAAAGAACAAACGGTATAACGGCAGCTGTAAGTCGGCTAAATATAAAATGAAAGGTGTTTACAAACTGTATAATGATAAACAAACGGACGATCATAGAATGTCATATCTTCAGACTAAAAAAGAATACAAAAACTTAGTGCGTAGAACCAAGTCACAGTACTATAGTAGCCTAATAGATAAACTACAAGATGCTAAAGAACGTGATGCATCTTATTACTGGAAACTCTTAAAAGAACTCGGCGGAACGCAAAAACAAATAGACAGGATACCGATTGACAATCAAGCAATCGCTAGCCATTTTACCCAGCTTCTAGGCAAACCACAAGAGAACACGATGAACGCTAATCTCCCAGATAATCCGTCCGCGGAATATGATAACAATCTAAACACGCCAATTACAGCCATCGAAATTCAAAATTCTCTTGCTGAACTAGGTAATAACAAATGCCCCGGTGAGGATGAAGTAAGTAATGAGCTGCTGAAATGTGTACTGCCTAGTGCCATTGATCACACTGTGCGTCTTTTTAATATCATTTTGGACACTGGTTACTTTCCTACCCAGTGGCGTACTTCTACCATTATTCCATTACACAAAAAAGGAGATCGATCCAACCCTGAAAATTACAGAGGCATTGCTATTGCCAACGCATTAGGTAAACTTTTCACCAAGATATTGAACAAACGTATTTCTGAACATATAGAAGATACTGGTCAAATAAGTCCAAATCAAACTGGTTTTAGACCCGGTTATCGCTCGACAGACCACATATTCACCTTGCGAACAGCTATCGATAAATATAGTCATTCTATAAGAAACCGCTCTACATGTACTCCTGCTTTGTCGATTTTCGCAAAGCATTCGACTCCGTTGACAGAAGTCTCTTATTTACTAAATTAAAACAGAAAGGGATTATACTGGTAAAATATTTCGACTCATTGCAACACTGTACAGTGACTTATCATATCGATTAAAATTTAATGATGTCATATCCTCACAGTTTAAAAGTGAAGTGGGTGTCCGACAGGGTTGCTGTCTGTCACCAACACTTTTTAGCATTTTCATCGACGACATCATGCAACTTTTTGACGATAGCTATATGCCTATTAACATAAATGGTCAAATGATATCGCATCTCCTTTTTGCTGATGACCTCCTATTACTGTCTGAATCGCAGGCAGGACTGCAGAGTTGCCTTGACAAACTCAAAGCCTATTGCGACGACAACAAAATGTCTGTCAATGTGGATAAAACAAAAGTGGTTGTCTTCAAAAAAGGCCCACAAAATACTAACCAGAAGTGGAATATTGGTACTACTAACACTAGTCAAGCAAACGAATACCAGTATTTAGGACTTGTGTTTTCCAGAACGGGACACTTTCGACAAAATATGGAACATTTGAGTCGGAAAGCATAACGTGCTTCGTATTCGTTGATTAATAATTTAACTGATAAACACGTACCCATAAAAACAGGATGCCATTTATACCAAACACTAGTTAAGCCTGTACTATTGTACGCCTCTGAGGTCTGAGGGTTGACGCCCTGCAGTACAAAAACATTGACACCATACCATTTGAGAAAGTTCAAAACAGAATTCATAAGAGGTTGCTTCAGGTCAACAGAGGAACACACAATTGGGTTGTTCGAGCTGAGCTGGGCCTAAACCCTCTCTTTTACGATGTCGCTCTGAGGTCCGTGAAATACCTTAACTACATTAGGCAATATCACGACAGACCGACTTACCATGCCTTCCAGGAACAAATGCTACTAGCTGATAAGAACACTGGCTGGCTGTACAAACTCAAACATTTCCTAAGCGATAAATTAAATATAACCGACATAGATAACATTCATTATTCCTCACGTAAAGCATCATTAGATACATATGTGAATTCATGTTTTGATCTATCGATGAATGTCAGGGAACGATATTCCTGTATTTCAGTGCAGAGACAATGTTTACTCTCGTGTTAAAAATTACAGACTTCATGTGGACGCGATCTTATGTGCGATGAAGAATCATTTATACCAGATTCCAATAATTGTCCCACATCGATTACGGCGTTGATCTGTACGACCTCAAGAAAGTTGCCATCACAGTTTTGCTGACTTCGCCCCCGAGCAGCGCGTGAGTCTAGTGCCGACTCAAGAGCACTGTCGATTGATTCTGATGGATTCTGAAAATTTTGGAGGGTTTTTTTATAACACGAGATAAGATATACACTCCCTGAAATTTTCTGTCGAGTTGCCAGGCAATTTACAGTCCCATTTCGAGTCGCAAAACTAAGTGAAAACATATAATGTAGTCAATAATCTATTGAAATTCGAAAATCGTGAGTAATTCTCACTTATAGCCACTCGTTATGGAGCAGACGGTGCGATAGCCGATCCACCCCGTCCAAATCGTATTTGGAATAGGTTCATTTTGGGTTAGGATCACGTGAGAAAGGGTACTATATCGTCCACTATAGGACAGCAATCTCCCTGTGCTTTCAATGCTAAAGATCAGGCACATGGTTTAGAATGGATGATATAATGGATACCTGGAGGCTCCCGATCAAAGCTCTAACTTGAGGGACCGAATAAAAATATGAAATTTTCTGGACAGTATCAGCGTATATACCCCGGTATCACATTGTGTCATCTGTATCACTCATTTTCAATGTAATGTCGACGCGAAAAAGCTCTATGTACTATGAATGCTCATTAAAATCCTGGAAAACAAATCCCGGGCCTGTGAGGATCAGATCAAATAAACAGCTTCTCTGGTTCTAGTTGTAAGTATCTGCCTATATAAAGATATTTGATCCATGCATGTGACGTCCATCTGAAGATGTTCGATGTGTCAATAAGCATAAATTCCAGCAGAAAAGCGCCCTGACTTGAGAGGATGATGTCAAAAGAAATATTTCTCCTGCGCAGTATTCGATTATGCATCTAAATATTCCATTCGCGAAGATTATTATCAAGGCAGTGTCGGTCTGAATTTTTTGTATGTGTACCAAAGACGACAGGGCATAACATTCCATAAGATAAAGGATCTGGCTTGCGAGAATGAGATCAGGGAGTTTGTGTCCCGATCTTAAATAAAAGAGCGTCTTTCAGAATAGCTGTGTGCAAATTTCGTTATTGTAACCAGAAGGGCACAATTCCACCCAAGCTTTTTTAATAACTGCCCCACAATGGTACACAATTCACTGCACGAGATTCCAAATCCCATTTCAACTTGTCAAAGTGTATTTCAATTCAAATCCCATCTGTTTGAAATACATATGATCTCGCAAAGTATTTCTCCAGTTAATAACGCCTCGACATGTCTTCCTCGACATGTATGTGTCTACGTGTCTTGGGATCCCTCAACGCTTATACATGTGTACTGCAGTATCATGTCTCTAAATACATTTATTTATTTTTTGTAAAGACCCCATTGCTCGCAAGTTCCCTACATTGCCCATTTTCTCTACAACTCTTCGAATTACATATCGAATACATAGTATTCTCAACCCATTCCTACAGAGTTATTAAGAGCCCCTTTTCAGTACATCTTAGCTGTAAACGATCTCAAACGATTGTATAGATAGACACCCCCGTCTTCAACAAATTCCATACCTAGAGCATTTTTGTTACATTCTAAATCCATCTTATCCCCACCATATGTTATTATACATGTAGCTACAATCCCCATTTTCCGTAGATCTCATCAAGACGATTTTCGAATTCCATACATTTCCAATTTTCCTTTACTTCGAACGACAACTCATATCTAGTTTATATTTACCCTCTGGTGCACGTACGAACAGACGCAATTAAAGCTTTACTGAGACACAATAACCATAAAATTTGACCTTGAAATGGGTCACGGTCAGTCATGGTCAATAACATTCTGATCAATGAACATGCGCGACTGCACTGTAGATTCGGAAAGGGTAGCTCTAATATTTCTGGAGATGTACTAACAACATTGAATATATATTTAACATATTATTTGACATATTATTAATCAAGTTCAGTCCTCTTTAGGCTAATGGTACATCACTATATGCACATGTGTGGTATGAATTTTAGAAGCTTGGCTATAATCCCCCAAGATGTATTGTGGTAACAACATTAAATCTAATTTTGACATATAATGTAGCCAATATCCGACAAATTAGATAGGTTTCTAGCCATCAAGCACACACAGTTATGACTTACATTTAGAAAACCTTGGTACAATCATTTCATAGATATTGGGTTAACAGCATTGAAAACAACATTGAAAACACATAAATCTATCATGTTGAACGAATTTGGAAAACCTGGCATTAAGTTTTCATTATATATCGCGTGATAAATTCATAAGGATGACGGACAGACGGACGGACAAACAGAAGATTTGGCCAAGGAGCAAAAACGCATCGATAACTCATTTGATCAAATGAATATTGGTCATGATCAGTGATACGGATTTCAGGAAAGGAGCATACTGATATATTATCTACACCATTGTAAATTGAATACCGTGCGCATGTGTAAGGTCTACTGTCGTCGGACGTATACTCTGAATCAGTATAGTAATTTTCGAATTTACGTCGCGAAATAGAACGTTTTATTGCGTATTCATTCTCTAGTTTTAAGATATCCAGCACGAAAGTGTATTCGTTATCTCATTCAGACCCAGGCCATGTGATTTATTATCTCATTCAGACCCATGCCATGTGATTTATTATCTCATCCAGACCCATGTCATGTGATTTATTATCTCATTCAGACCCATGCCATGCGATTTATTACTCGTTATCTCATTCAGACCCATGCCATGCGATTTATTACTCGTTATCTCATTCAGACCCATGCCATGCGATTTATTATCTCATTCAGACCCATGCCATGCAATTTATTATCTCATTCAGACGCATGACATGCGATTTATTACGACCATGTGATAAAGATTATGGATAGGCTTGCCTCTCTAACGTTTTGCCGAAACAGCATATTCTCAATTAAATACCAAATACGAAATGTTCTGTATCGCGACAAAAGCTTTAAACATGTTTGATTTGTATTTTCCAAGCAGCAACCCCCCCCCCCCCACCTCCCACCCATAAGTCTGACCGGCATTCAGATCGACAATAAGCCCAGCAAATTTGAGGATCTGATGCTTGAAACTAAGCGCAGGAAATACTAGAAGGTATTCACGCAATTCATGATTATGGACTAAAGTTATTCTGACTTATAGACTTTCAATGTGCAACCGATATCTAATAGACGTTATATACATTGAAGGCATTAGCCATTGTGCTCAACAGAAAATCGTCATTATATGATATTTACCTGTAACTTGGTATTCATGGAGACAAAATTCAACAGCGAAAATTGTCGGAAACATCCACCAACACTTTGATGGAGGAGGTATAGTTTGAAGACGAGGTAATCTGGTCTATGTCGTTTGTCTAAAATTTCGCCAGGTATTCCATGAAATAGAACGAACGATTGCAGATTATTGGATTTTAGATTGCAAAATATGTCATTAATGGAATTTGAACTTAGTGAGTCAGCATGCATGATTAGTTCCATCATCCCTAACTTATCTTATTGCTTCTCATGCTTCACTAATTATGTTATTTGCTTCTGAAAGATGTTATTGCGTCAGTGACAATCTAACAAATGTGTTGTGATAATGCGATATATTTCAGCAAATGTGATAGTGTCTATCCGAAACTGGTGGGAATAACATTATCAATATATACATCTTTCATCTAAAATCTGTATTCATTTGTCGTATTGATCAATCCTGTCAGCATCCACTGTTAGCGGTGTCCTATATTATTTGACATAACGTATACATATAAATATTACGTACAATTTGTCATATGTGACAACATATTCCGGTCACGTTCTATCAGAAAATATCCAATTTCAATGGCTCGTCTGAAGACGTCACAAATATGTTACTTTCAAAGAATATATCTTCAGACAAATGATGGAGAAAGGAACTTATCCGGATCCCTGATGGTTTTCACAATTATTTTTGTTGAGTCAGAAAGAATTCCAAGGTATTCGCTATGATATGTGGAAACGTCTGTGTCACGTGACCACTGATCCCGTGGAAACGTCGGTGCCACATGACCACTGATCCCGCCTATAGTAACAGGCGTCAGATCCGACATTCAATATTCAACCGTCGTCGGACATGTAAATCCTCATGGTACTCATATGAACAGTCACAATCAAAGCGTGACTGAGATACATCATTCTTTAGATGACGACTTTACAACGAATATTATGAATTAAGAATACTGATCAGCGATACGGATTTAATATTTTTGGAACATCATGGTGTCTTGCCGGCATCATTGAAAACTGTTGACCGCTTCTCTCTTGCAGGAAACAAGCCTATGTTTATGTATACTATGATTGTCTTTTTGAATTTGGTGCTAATACTGTTATATGGAATATGGAATAGGTCTTTGGATTATGGACGCGGATATTCTCTAATGGACGACGGCTGAATTATGAATGACGGACCAGACGCTTGCAATCAAGATATGTGGAACTTTGCGTGTATCTAGCCTCTATCAAAATTTGATGATATCAACAAAAATTCTAACATGGGTAACTTGGTCAGGTTGATAATTTCTAGTGGACACCCCTACTGCTTTGAGGTGTAGAGCTGAGGTCGACTTGAGATGTATTTGAGGTGAGCCTGGGATGTGTACCCTAAAATATTATGAGTTTAGTTGAGGTATAGACGATGTATAGTTGGGGTGTACTTGGGGAGTATCCAAATATCCAAATTAACACATTATGTACACCCCAGGTACAACTAATTGAGGTGTATATCTCAATGCAGTATACCCATCAGGTGAAGAATAGCCGGGATGTACTCAGAGTTCAGAATTATGTCACCTGTGCTATGTTTTACAGTTCCAGGTCCATTAACAGGATGGAGAACACAAAGATACAGGGGGAACTCTTACCCGTGTATGACTACATTGTAGGTGAGTAAAAAATAAAGGATTTTGGCCGGAAGTATGAAGAGACAAGGCCCCCCTCACATCGCCAACAAATTGTATGGAATTCTGCATCATAATATATTCATCGGTTAGCTTTCCTCCCCCCCATAATTGATACAACTCGCTTGCTGTGAAAGTTAGCTGTCTGGCAAAGCGTGACTAAGATAAACACATAAGACAAGTGTTAGAAATTCGTTTGGATGAAGAATACCTGACAGTGTTATGGATTTTATGCAAAGAACATAATAATATCTCACAAAGCAGCTGTAGAATAATTCTATCTTGCAGAAAACTATTTGGTATGCTTCATGCATACCTGGAATTGATGCTAAATGTCGTACAAAACAGGTCTTTGTTAACAGGGATTTCAACCCCACCCCACCAACGGAAACATGGCGGCCAAGGTTGGAGAACCTTCAATAGTGCGTCGGTTCACGATCATATTAATTTAAACAACTTAAGGGCACTTAGCCCTCCTGCACACACTTTTATATACCATATAGAATCTGTCTTTATACAGCTGAAAGTATGTCTCATAGCTTTGGTAAAGTATATAATTGTTAAAAGCGCATTTCTTAAGGATTCCAAATATATAAATTTGTTCATTATAAACCTGTACATGTAGGTTGTGAAGTTATTGGTATTTAAAAAAACTAATTTAAAATTTAATTTGAATTTTTTAAATGCTATTTTCAAAAACGTATTAAACTTATCGTAACTTACATCTTCATTTCCTGTTGAAGACAGCTCCAACAGGAAATCCGTATCTCAGTTTTATCAATTTTAGTCTAGTTCTCATGATATTGACATTTAATGGAATATTTCTTTACAAAATCGAGCAACTCACAGTTTTGAACTTTGAAGTTGAATTAAAAGTCAATAGTATAAAAACTAGACCAAAATTGACAAAACTGAGACACATATTTCCTGTTGGAGTGGTCTTCTTCAGGAAATCAGGATGGAAGTTACCATAAGTTGAATACTTTTTTGAAAATAGGCATTTAAAAAAAAAAAAATTTTATTGTTTTTTTTTATCTTCACAACCTACAGATTTACAGTGAACACATTTATACATTGGGAATCATTAAGAAATGCGCTTTCCAGAAATATATAAATTACCATAGATATAATGCATACTTTTAACGGTACAAAGCCAAATTCTAGAGGGTGTGTAGACGTGTCTGCAGGAGGGTTTAATGGGTTAAGTCAATACACCCAACAGTATACATAATTCATTATATTTTTTAAATCTAATAGCCAGAGAAATACGACGATTTGTGTAACTAGGGAATGAAATATCACCCACATTCACCCAAGATTGTCCAGAAGGGCCGTATATTTAAATGTATTTTCCGCGAGCATAACTGGAACATCCCAAGACCGGCTTTCCTTGAAACTCATCCACTTGGATGAAGGCTTTGACATAATTAATTTACCAATAAACCTGAATGATCCAGAGGTACACAACGTTGTACAAAACCTTTTCAAGTTCATAGAATCCACTTGCATTCATACCAGTACACAAAATCTCTAGCCACCAAATATTAATTAGGCCTGTAAGTGACCAATTGAAGGTTGTCCGGTTTGTTATTATAATTAATCTTCAACCAGATTTTGCGTACACACTCCCTTAAATACCGTTAGATCTGTGATGTTCAAACTTCACACACTTTTCAGAGATCAGACTGCAAACTTTTTGATTGACTGACTGTTTCGGTGACCATATTCAATTGATCTAGTTTCCAACAAAATCTCCGACGAAACGGTGGGACCCAATGTTTTGAGACTTCTGAGGCATACATCTTCCGTGATCCAAGGCATCCTCACTTTTACAAACGCTAGTTGAACTGTGAATTCAAAATGGCAGTCATTGACCACTAGCACCCTTCGGGTTTTCAAATAACCGATTAATATTCCAAAACGGCTATATTGTATTATTCAAAATGGTGATGAAGAACGAACCGGTCGCAAAGTCGGGAAATTGCGCTGCAGTGGTGGTGAATAATGTATAGATTAACGGCTAACAGTGTTCAATTCGGCTACTCACTGATCGGTTTTGTGGCCATAATGGTTTGAGATAGTTTCCAAAAAAATCTTTTTCTCTGAAACGGTTGATCCGTGTATTTAAAATGACCGCCATCCATCAATCAAAATCATTAGATATTCATCTAATCGATTTTGATAGCGGAAATGGCTTTTTATGTTATTAGACATGGCGATGAAGAGCGAATGAGTCTCATCGTCGAGAATTGCACCCATGCGCTCAAACAGTCCGAAAAATACCGCATTAGATCTTAGTAAGAAAGTTGACCAAATTCACACACTGGTAGTCCATGATGTATGGATTAACGGGCAGTAGTGAATTTTGTCAGTGATCTATGGGTTTGTCGACCATATTGGTGTGATCTAGTTTTTCAAAACCGCCTAAGAGATTGATGCGAAACTTGGCATACATGGTCAAAGGATAAATGTCACTCACAAGTGGCTCCGTAAAACACAATGACTGCTATCGATCTATCAAACTCGATCATTGTTCAAGTGTATTCATGGTATGATGGATATGTCTTAGCCAAGTAATAATTGAAAGCTTCCATAGCCCACTCACCAGTCGAACTACATGTACTGTTATTCATAATAATCTGCTCCTCGCCTTACAGTGGGGAACCTTAGCAAGACCAGGTGGAATCTATCAACGAGGGTTGCTCGAGTCAATTATTACTTACTTATTTACTTACTTACTTCAGAGACATTCAAGGATGATAACGCTCGTATCGATACAATTGTATCATCTTGATGATAGAAAGGGTTAATGCGCATGACTGGGCTGAACCAATAATTTATTTCTCTTGCAAAAATAATGCATGTCTAATCGTTACAGTCGGAGCGGGAACGAGTGGCTGTGTTGTGGCAAGCCGACTCTCTGAAGACGTCAGCAAGTCTGTTCTGTTGTTAGAGGCCGGATATGATGACAGAGAATTTCCGGAAATCTCCGTTCCTGGGAAAGCCGGAGATACCCAAATGACAGAATACGACTGGTGCTACAAAACAGTTCCACAGAAACATGCATTCAAGGGATACGAAAACCAGGTAAAAACATGTATACAGTTTCAATCACATATTATTACAAAACATCTCGAAATTGTACATGTGTTGAGAAAATGTAGTCACAGCTTTCAGCCATCTCCAATGTTAATCGCATTTGTTGTAGCCTATATGTACACAGCGAAAAGCTTCGAGTCGAAAAAAAGGTGAAAGGAAAAATTGAATGGCAAAGTCTCCAGATGTTGACGGATGGTTGAGGCTAATCTCCTTTTAGGCGCTCAATCAAAAGGGGAACTATTGTGGTGGAAAATCTCTATCTGCCATCTGCTCCGATTTATCTACCGCAATATTTCTATATACATTTTGAATACATGTATTGTGTGTTATGCAGGTGAACAACGTGCCCCGAGGCAAGGTGCTCGGTGGTTCCGGGTGTCTCAACTATATGGTGTATATGAGAGGTACGCCACATGACTACGACACTTGGGCAAACATGGGATGCACCGGTTGGTCATATAAAGACGTCCTGCCTTACTTCATGAAATCTGAAAACTGCTTGGTCTCAAAGCTGGTAGAATCGGGTGAGTATCCACTAACCAGTAATGGAGGACACCATGTGTTAAACAGCAGTAAGTCTTTCCACTCATCACAAACACAAATAATTCAACATGTCGTGTCCTCCTTTGAAGGCAAATTAATTTCATTGCAGGTTATCATGGAACCGCCGGTCCAATGATGGTGTCGGAGTCTAAATTCTCTAAATTGCCTGAGGTTTTCATCGAAGCCGGGAAAGAGCTGGGTTATATAGAAACGGACTGTAATGGTAAAGATCCTTTAGGTAAGTGCTCGCAGCATATCGCCGACCCAATCACGTGTTCGGCCATGTGCATTGAACGCCCGAAAGCAAGTTTAACGCGAACACCTAGGATTGCACACATAATCATTATACTGGAAATCCATCGGAGAATAAAGTTGGGAAAAATATCAAACTGAAAGAAATGCTAGCGATACAACCCATCTGTTATCAGTTAATCATCAGTTCATCGTTTTGTGATGGTGGTGAGAGAATAGTTGCAGTCATAGATCACGTGTGATCAGCCGTCGCCATGACCCTAATGTTTACCTGCGATTCCGTGTCACATACCGTGTCCTACATCAGAGACCAGTGCCAAATTATATCATTATTCGCTGATTTCATCTTTTCCAAGGTTTTATGGTAATTCAGTCAAATATTGGTGATGGGATACGTCAGAGTTCAGCTGAAGCTTTCCTGAGACCAGCACCGGCAAGAAAAAATCTGCACATCGCCACTCACTGTCACGTGACCAAGGTAAGTGACACACGAGACATTAGGGCGATTTAATACTAAGTTGAGGTTGGGCTGAGTGGAAGAGGGGGTGTATAATCACGTTTCACTGGAGATAAAATGGCAATTTCACGTGTCACGGATAGCCTTAACGGAGTAATATAATGGAGTATATACCAGCAAGTTATATATATATATATATATATATATGTATATATATACGCCCGGCATTTGGAAATAAAATTTAAAATATTTCTTTTTTTCAAAGTGCCGGTTGATGACCGGACTAGACGTGAAGTGACAGAAACAAACTTCATACATAAGTTCTGTTCCGAGCTTAACAGAGAGAATAATTGTAATTGATCGTCTCTATGTTAATCCGATAGTTTGCAAACTTAACTCACTGTTAATACTCTTGTTTAATTCTCTCGATTGTTCAGATTGTTTATTGTCTGTAATAATACGGGATATACTGTGAATGATGTATTGAAATCCGTCGATTGTTATATTGCCATGTATGAACTTGTTTAACGTTAGATATACTGTCGCTTAGACTACAGTATCCAAGTCAATATTACATTTGTGTATGTATAAATAGCCGTAATTTATTTGATCGAATAAAGCTTTGATAAACCGTCGAGACACGGTGAAACTAGTTAGCCAGAAATCAAACCAGTTGACTTCGTCATGATTTTTTAACAATATTATATTTGCCGCACACAAAGGCAGTTTCGCTGCATTTATTTACTGTATATATATATATATATATATATATATACCAGCAAGTTAGTATACACGGTGCGTACCTGAGATATAACACATATCACGAATCGTTAGATTCTTGGTATGTGCTTTAGAACAGGTTAACTAGAAGACTATACTGTGAAGTTATGTGACTCTGTCAGTATGTCGGCACCTCTTCCCACTTCCCTTATATGTGTTGTAATTATGACAATTTCACGTTTACGGAAAACTTATATTGGTGTATAATAATGATTGGGCTTCTAATAAGAAAAAGATAAATGTCATTTGATCCAACATGAAGAATGCATCGTGGTGTACATGTACAGACTGCATGTTTCCACACCGATTCTGGGCACTTGATAATATTCAGGATATATGCTATGTACATATAGGCGAAAGACATGTCTCTCTAGACTAACAATCTGTTGAAGCTTCGTTGGGTTCACAAATTGGTTTCACAAAGAAACATTGATTACTGTTCACTATACAAAAATGCAGTATCAGGTATATCATGACTGTCTCTTGTATGGTATCAGGCAACTGGCTCGTGGATAGGATCAAGTCCGACCTCAGATAACTGGCTCATAGTTAAACTCAGGTCAGATAACAGATAACTTGCTCATAGTTAGTCTCGGGTCAGACATCAGATAACTGGCTCATAGGCTCGGGTCAGGTATCAGATGACTTTCTCACAGTTGGGCTCAAGTCAGATAATTGACAATTTGCTCATAGTTAGACTAAGGTCAGATATCAGATAACTTGCTCGTAGCTAGACTCAGATGAGATATTAGATAATTTTCTCACAGTAGTTGGGCTCAAGTCAGACATAAGATAACTTAATCATGGTTAGACTCAGGTCAGATATCAGATAATACAAAAAAGGAAAAAGATATCGGATAACTTTCTCATAGCTAGGCTGAGGTCAGACATCAGATAACTGGCTCATAGGCTCGGGTCAGGTATCAGATGACTTTCTCACAGTTGGGCTCAAGTCAGATATTTGATAATTTGCTCATAGTTAGATTAAGGTCAGATATCAGATAACTTGCTCGTAGATAGAGTCAGATAATATATCAGATAACTTTCTCACAGTAGTTGAGCTCAAGTCAGACATTAGATAACTTGTTCACGGTTAGACTCAGGTCAGATATCAGATAACTTGCTCATAGCTTGGCTGAAGTCAGACTTCTGATAGCTGGCTCATATACTCAGGTCAGACATCGGAAAAATTGCTCATAACTAGGTTGAGGTCAGACATCCGTTAACTGGAAGACTATACTGTGAAGTTATGTGACTCTGTCAGTATGTCGGCACCTCTTCCCACTTCCCTTATATGTGTTGTAATTATGACAATTTCATGTTTACGGAAAACTTATATTGGTGTAAAATAATGATTGGGCTTCTAATAAGAAAAAGATATATGTCATTTGATCCAACATGAAGAATGCATCGTGGTGTACATGTACAGACTGCATGTTTCCACACCGATTCTGGGCACTTGATAATATTCAGGATATATGCTATGTACATATAGGCGAAATTACAAGCGTCTAGTCCGTCATTCATAATCCAGCCGTCGTCCATTAGAGAATATCCGCGTCCATAATCCAAAGACCTATTCCATTTTCCACATAACAGTATTAGCACCAAATTCAAAAAGACAATCATAGTATATATAAACATAGGCTTGTTTCCTGCAAGAGAGAAGCGGTCAACAGTTTTCAATGATGCCGGCAAGACATCATGATGTTCCAGAAATATCAAATCCGTATCCCTGACATGTCTCTCTAGACTAAAAATCTGTTGAAGCTTCGTTGGGTTCACAAATTGGTTTCACAAAGAAACATTGATTACTGTTCACTATACAAAAATGCAGTATCAGGTATATCATGACTGTCTCTTGTATGGTATCAGGCAACTGGCTCGTGGATAGGATCAAGTCCGACCTCAGATAACTGACTCATAGTTAAACTCAGGTCAGATAACAGATAACTTGCTCATAGTTTGTCTCGGGTCAGACATCAGATAACTGGCTCATAGGCTCGGGTCAGGTATCAGATGACTTTCTCACAGTTGGGCTCAAGTCAGATAATTGATAATTTGCTCATAGTTAGACTAAGGTCAGATATCAGATAACTTGCTCGTAGCTAGACTCAGATGAGATATCAGATAATTTTCCGATTTCTGTCAAATTTCACCAGGATATAGGGCCTCTCAAATTTTCGGTACCAAACCTGACGTCAGTCACCGTCGCTCAAAGATATGGAAAGAGTAAAAATTCAATATTTGTTCCACTGGATATATCAATGATACGATATGTCAGGTAATAAAATTATCAATGGTCAAGGCAATCGTCACTGCACCTCACTCCAAAACATTGGCTGTGCTATTACTCCAGCTCAATGATGTTGTTGTTGGGACTGAGGTTCAAAGATCTGTGCCACTTGTGATCAAAAATCAGGCAACCAGTCCATTTGTCTACTGAACCGGGGTTAGCTGCGCTAATAATCAAGAAGACAATATATTTGTAATATTATTTAAAGATGGGAAATAATAGTGCCAGATTTGCCGAATATAGTGTTACGTCAGTTTTAACCGTAACAGAAATTATAAGCGTCTAGTCCGTCATTCATAATCCAGCCGTTAATGCTCTACCGGTGTACACTTTATAGTTCTTGTTGACGCGCACAAATGACTCTTCTGTATAATGGTAGCCCATCACTGCTCAGTTCTACAGTCCCAGTAAATGTCCAAGATCCGATAGCCGTCAACAGATAGCGTAGATTACACAGCAGCCAAAAGTTAATACACAGGAGTAAATAATCCGACAGTCCGTAGTTACAGGCAAAGGGTAACACAGCACATCAGACCCACATAAAAGCCAGTTTGAATTCCCTCCTGAATGATTGACTGATGCGCTATTTATATGAGGCATTCCAGATTATTCTACCAATCAAGAAGCCTCTAGAATACACACCATTACCGCATCATCTAACCTAGATACAATTTACAATAAACATCGTAAACTATCCCTTTCTGGACAGTAATATTCCGGTGGGACCTGCATATGGCGTATACATATCTCGCTTAGTAGCATTTGCTAGATCCGGTGTTAAATGTGACGATTTTAATCAACGTCACAAAACATTGGTGCAGAAACTTAAAAAACAGGGCTATTCCACCAAGCGCCTACACTCAAAGTTTCTCAAATTTGGCGATACATATCGCATGCTGATAGCAAAATACGAACGTAGCGTGCAAGATCTATGGCGCTACGTTTCGTAACTTGTGTCTAATTCCGCTTAACCCGGGGCTAGGGGCCGTATGAACCCATGGACTTCAAGATCTTCATGGTACTCATATGAACAGTCACAATCAAAGCGTGACTGAGATACATCTTTTTTTAGATGACGACTCTATAACGAATATTATGGATCAAGAATACTGATCAGCGATACGGATTTGATATTTTTGGAACATCATGATGTCTTGCCGGCATCATTGAAACTGTTGACCGCTTCTCTCTTGCAGGAAACAAGCCTATGTTTATGTATACTATGATTGTCTTTTTGAATTTGGTGCTAATACTGTTATATGGAAAATGGAATAGGTCTTTGGATTATGGACGCGGATATTCTCTAATGGACGACGGATGGATTATGAATGACGGACTAGACGCTTGTAATTCCAGAAAGCTTCAAGTGGCTGACCCACATAATAGTACGTAAACAAGCTTGCATCAGCCCTATTCGAGAAACATTCACAATGCCCAATAATAGACTACAATACCATGACACTCCCCCTCTTAAAAAAGAAAAGTTTAAAACTTGGAGCTTTCTTGACAATTCAAAACAGTATTGCAAAAAAATCTATATTACAACAGCAAAATTGTTGACAAACATATGTATATAAAATGCGAGACAAACAATCAGCAATCAAATTGTCCTTGCCCTTAATATGTCTGCTTTCAATATTGTATTCTTGTAACATCAAACTCCATATCAACAATCTTTGATTTTTGTTTTTCATCTTAAGAAAACAAGTGGATTGTGATTACCGAATACAGTAATTGGCAATGATGAGGAAGTAACATAAACATCAAAATGTTGTAAAGTCAATATCATTGCCAAACTGTCTTTCTCAATTGTAGAATAATTTCTCTGATGTTTGTCAAATTAACGTGAAAAATAACATATTGGGCGATCTACACCATCTATATCCTCTTGTAACAAAACGGCACCAGCAGCAACACCACTAGCATCTACAGTCAGTTTAAAAGGTGACACTGGCGCGCTCTTGAGTATGGCTTTCAGGTTTTCAAAAGCTGATTCACATTGATCGGTCCAAACAAAACTTGCCGTTAAAGGCTCAGTAATATTTGAAAAAATTGGACAAAATTTTCTGCAGTAACCATCCATACCAAGAAACGCATCAGTTGTCCCTTACATGTTGGTCTTGGAAATAGCGAGATAGCACTAACCTTAGTATCTACAGGTTTTACCTGATCCTGACCTACAACATGACCCAAGAATGTCACACGTGCATTACAGGCGTCACAGGTGCATGTCCAAATTACAAGCGTCTGATCCGTCATCCATAATTCAGCCGTCGTCCATTAGAGAATATCCGCGTCCATAATCCAAAGACCTATACCATATTCCATATAACAGTATTATCACCAAATTCAAAAAGACAATCATAGTATACATAAACATAGCCTTGTTTCCTGCAAGAGAGAAGCGGTCAACAGTTTTCAATGATGCCGGCAAGACATCATGATGTTCCAAAAATATCAAATCCGTATCGTTGATCAGTATTCTTAATCCATAATTCGTTGTAAAGTCGTCATCTAAAGAATGATGTATCTCAGCCACGCTTTGATTGTGACTGTTCATATGAGTACCATGAAGATCTTCAAGTACATGGGTTCATACGGCCCCTAGGCCCGGGTTAAGCGGAATTAGACACAAGTTACGAAACGTAGCGCCATAGATCTTGCACGCTACGTTCGTTTTTTTTTATCAGCATGCGATATGTATCGCGAAATTTGAGAAACTTTGAGTGGAGGCGTTTGGTGGAATAGCCCTGTTTTATAAGTTTCTGTAACAATGTTTTGTGACGTTGATTAAAATCGTCACATTTAACACCAGATCTAGCAAATGCTACTAAGCGAGATATGTATACGCCATATGCAGGTTCCACTGGAATATTACTGTCCAGAAAGGGATAGTTTACGATGTCGAAATTGTAATCATCTCTTTTGTCATAAAGTCGACGAGAGAGAATGCTTCATTTTTATAGAGATATAGATCTAAATATGATGTGCCTGTAGGGCTCTCTGTAGTTTCCTTCAAATCCAGTGAAGGTGGATATATATCCTTCACTGCGTCATTTATATAGCGATTATCCACAGCGAGAAGATCGTCTATATAGCGTTTGGTGAATGAGAAGGAACGGGCTTTGAATGGATCGGTTTTTGAAAGCACCTGCATATAGTCATATTCATAAGAGAACAGATTATACGCCAACAGCCAACAGGGGTGCACAATTAGTACCCATTGGAATACCTATATGCTGCTGATATATTGTGTTGCCAAATTTCACATAAATATTTTTAATGAGAAATTCAAGCAACTCTATAAACAAAGAAACATCCCATGAATGATATCTCTTGTATGTAGTAGAGCTAAAGAATGCTTTATGGCTTCCGACATTAATATATCTACGATCAGTTTTCTTGAACATAGATAATATTAATGAACTTAAACGGTCAATAAGGTCCTGATGAGGGATTGTAGTATAGGGAGTCGAGAAATCCCATGTGGATACATGTCTGTACGGTATGTGACCTTTAGCATCAAGTTCTTCCGTAAGACATTTTGAGTTTTTCAATATCCACATACATTCAACGCCCGAGTTCTTTTAAATAGTGGCGCAATACCTTTCCCAAAATGCTTTTACCTTCTGAAGGGCCCTCGTCAATAGGGTTGAAAGAAGCTTGGTGGTGCAGCTTCTAGAACCAGCTATGAATCTAGCTTTGTATGGTGATTTATGCATTTTGGGAGTCCAGTATACTTTTGGTATGTCGTTATGATTGGTTGGAAGACAAATACCTCTTTCCCTGAGAAACTGTTTGTGATTGTTAAATAAATCTTCCAGAGTAAATGCAGTTTGGGAGTAAGTAGACGTATTTGATGAAGATATGTCTACACTCAATTCTTTAACCAGCACCTGGTAATAGTAATATTTACATATGAATATTATATTATTCGGAGCTTTGTCTGCTGGGACTATGACGAATTTACTCTGGAGATTTGCTAGAACTTCTTGCGAATTGAGGTTTCTCAGTACTTGTTTGGCCTGGGGAAGAGTACTTCTGTCAATATGGCGGATTGTTTCAACGACCTTGCTCTTGGTGAGGTCCAGCCAATCAGCGAGTACTGTAGGTTCAACTTTTTCTCGCTTCTCGTGAATGTCCAAATTCACTTTTTCCAAGGTTGACTGTCAGCTTGGCGTCGCTTAGTCGATTGAACAGTGCGCGAATTCTCTGTAGATGATCTTCCCATGTAGCACTGTAGACAATGACGTCATCAATGTAAGTCTCACATCCTTCCAAAGCAGAAGTCACACGGTTGAAGAGACGCTGGAACGTGGCTCGAGAATTTTTCATTCCAAATGGCATGACTTTGTACTGGAACAGATCCTCCGAAGTGACGAATGCTGATATCTCCTTCGCACGATCTGTCAGTGGAACTTGCCAAAATCCTTTCAGAAGATCAAACTTTGACACAAACTTGGCACTTCCCACGTTATCATTGCAATCGTCAATGCGTGGAATAGGGAATGTATCTGTTTTTGTCAATGTGTTCACCTTTCTGTAGTCAGTACACATCCTATAACTACCATCTGGCTTTGGAACGAGGATACAAGGTGAACTCAAGTTACTATTATTTGATTCAATGAAGTCATTGTCCAAAAACTATTGAATCTCGTTTTTCAGATAGTTTTGTTTAATGGGACTCAAACGATATGGGTGCTGTTTCACTGGATTAGAATCTCCGACATTGACGTCATGTGAAATTTTATCAGTCCGAGTAGGGATATCGGGAAGCAAATGTTCATATTGACTGAGTGACGCCAAGCTGAGAGTCAACCTTGGAAAAAGTCATAGTCCCAACAGACAAAGCTCCAAATAATATAATATTAATATGTAAATATTACTATTACCAGGTGCTGGTTGAAGAATTGAGTGTAAGCATATCGTCATCAAATACGTCTACTTACTCTCAAACTGCATTTACTCTGGAAGATTTATTTAACAATCACAACACGTTTCTCAAGGAAAGAGGTATTTGTATTCCAACCAAACATAATGATATACCAAAAGTATACTGGACTCCCAAAATGCATAAATCACCATACAAAGCTAGATTCATAGCTGGTTCTAGAAGCTGCACCACCAAGCTTCTTTCAACCCTGTTGACGAGGGCCCTTCAGGAGGTAAAAAAATGTTGTGAAAGGTATTGCGCCACTATTTCTAAAAACTCTGGCGTTGAATGTATGTGGATATTGAAAAACTCAAAATGTCTTACGGAAGAACTTGATGCTAAAGGTCACATACCGTATAGACATGTATCCACGTGAGATTTCTCGACTCTCTATACTACAATCCCTCATCAGGACCTTACTGACCGTCTAAGTTCACTAATAGTATCTGTGTTCAAGAAAATTTATCGTAGATATATTAATGTCGGATGCCATAAGGCATTCTTTAGCTCTACTACATACAGGAGATATCAATCATGGGATGTTTCTTTGTTTATAGAGTTGCTTCAATTTCTCATTAATAATATCTATGTGAAATTTGGCAACACAATATATTAGCAGCATATAGGTATTCCAGCGGGTACTAATTGTGCACCCCTATTGGCTGACCTATATCTGTTCTCTTATAAATATGACTATATGTAGGTGCTTTCAAAAACCGATCCATTCAAATCCCGTTCCTTCTCATTCACCAAACAGAGCATTTCCATCATAGCTCTCTAGAAATGTATCTAATACCGCTTATGCCGGTGCTAGGGGCCGTGTGGTCATATCATCCAAGTTGCCACATGAACAGGTACAATAAAAGCGTACCTGAGATACAACACATATCACGAATCGTTAGATTCTTGGTATGTGCTCTATAATAGGTTAACCAGAAGACTATTCTGTGAAGTCATGTGACGCAGTCAGTATGTCGGCACCTCTTCCCACTTCCTTTATATGTGTTGTAATATAGACGATCTTCTCGCTGTGGATAATCGCTATATAAATGACGCCATGAAGGATATATATCCACCTTCACTGGATTTTAAGAAAACTACAGATAACCCAACAGCAACATCATATTTAGACCTATATCTCTATAAAAATAAAGCGGGCCTTCTCTTTCGTCGACTGTATGACCAAAGAGATGATTACAATTTCGACACCCTTCTGGACAGTAATATTCCAGTGGGACCTGCATATGGCGTACACATATCACGCCTAGTAGCATTTGCTAGATCCTGTGTTAAATGTGACGATTTTAATCAACATCACAAAAAATTGTTGGAGAAACTTATAAAACAGGGCTACACCACCAAGCGCCTCCACTCAAAGTTTCTCAAATTTGGCGATACATATCGCATGCTG
>JAVTVY010053120.1:0-25174 GCA_036873755.1 Hanleya hanleyi | reverse complement strand
CAGTAGTGAAACAAGGCCGCGGTACGAGGGGACGGAAGGGTGGGCACATTAAATTAAAGCAGGTTTGACTTAGTTACAAACAGAAACATTGTTTATAAATGTTTAATGTTTGCTACCTAAGTCTTAAACCTGCTTTAATTAATGCCTTAGTACCAACATACGGAGGTGGGAACCTCGGTCTTGTAGTATATCAAAGTAGGCTAAGTGACCGCTGGAATGACACAGAAACATGGGCATAGCATGAACAATCCATAATCAACAATGAAACCTTGGTCATCAACATAAAAAGGTTAAACATGTGAATAAGATACTGATGTACTTATCTTTGATTGTTCACAGCCATGTAGCTGTGCTTGTGGTGTGGAAATTATTAGTTTCCCCCCGAGAGAGTACCTCAGCCTACAGGTGATAGGTCTACTCGGGAAGCCGTCTATACCAAGAGAGAACCTCAACCACTCGGGACATACGGTCTACTTGGTAAGGCTTATTTATCTTGGCTGTTCCTAAGACCGGGTGAGGCAGAACTGGTCCGGGCCTAGTGATCGCCAAGTCACACCACTCTCAGTCCACAATCGTCTTCCATCCAACTTGCATTTTAGGGAGTTGAGTGCAGAAGACGGCGCTGAGATCATTGAGAAGGACGTCAGATTCAACCTGAAGGACACAATCAAAAACCGCAGTTAAGGTAAAGATCACACTCACCATGGATACATACATCTTAGGGTGATGATACAGTGTCTGACATCTCCCTAGAGGATCCAAGGTCGTCCATCTGACTTATTTCTTCCTTCAATATGAGATCAATCAATTGTGGACCAATAGTATGAATGAGATGAGATGATACAGCAATTTGCAGATTTGCTGTGATGATTCAAACTGCCGCCCCCCCCCCCTTTTTTTTTGGAATTTAGTTGACCACGTGCTGGGCCGCTATTAACGGCCCAAACGTGGATATCCCTTCTGCCTGGACTGACATATCTCTCAGATAGAAGTTGGTGAACGTGGAGTTCGTCGTCCAGGCACAAGATTGGACAATGTCATGGAGGGACAAATTCTTCCATAATGGCCATGACGAGGCAATGGCGCGAATCTCATGAGAAGAGGCATTCGACAACAGAGGGGGAGCGTCTATGGCCAATTGATAAGACCATTTAATGGTTTTCTTCAACCACGGGGCGATGGTATTTTTGGTAATGTCACGCAAAGCCGACGGCCGAAGAGACAGAAATAACAGGCGCCGAGAGCCGCGAGCGGGGTCGGTACGAGTAAGATAGTGGCGAATAGCCCGGACCGGGCATAACAGGAGGTCGTCTTCGAGCCCATGCACAAAGTCTGACAACGCCGGAATGGAGTACGATCGTTGAGCGCACGGACCTGAACGCACAGACTCATTTTTGGCAATAAATTCAGGAATGGGCCGAAAAGAAATGTGAGACCAATCCGCCGTCCAGGTCATAGAAGATCTTTCAAGAGCATGAAGTTCAGATACTCTAGACGCTAAAGCAAACGCCGCCAAAAAGGCGGTCTTATAAGACACAGCTTTTATAGAGGCGGATCCCAAAGGTTCAAAGGGCGGATGAATCAGAGCACACAGAACCACACCAATATCATATTTCGGTAACAGTTGGCGCGTACGGCGAGACTGTAACGCGAAGGCGCGAATGAGCGCAGAGATATTATCGTTTAGACTAATGTCTACACCCGAAGTAAGGCGTAACACCCTAGCCAGAGCAGATCGATACCCTTCAATGGTGCTGATTTGAAACTTCTTATCACGATGAAGATGAAGGAGAAAGTCAGCTACTAAGGGAAACAGAGGCAGAGTCGGGATCGGCATCATGTCCTCGGCACCAGGAGACGAAATAGGCCCATTTCGCCTGATAGAGCTGCGATGTGGAAGATCGATTGGCTGAAACCATCGTTCGTGCAACCTCTGCTGAAAATCCCTGGACTGCGAGTGCATTCTGGATAGTCTGCAAACGTGTAGGTTGAGCCACCGAGGGTTGTGATGAAAAATCCCGTGCGGTTGACGTAACAGGTCGGGCCACACTGGCAAACGACGTGGCGGGGCGGTGAGAAGCGGGAGCAATACCGGAAACCACTGTCGCCGAGGCCACCACGGGACTACGAGTAGAATGATGCAGTCGTGACGGGTAATCTTCTGAAGTACTTCCAGAATTAGGGCGATCGGCGGGTATGCATAAGCCAGGAAGTTGTCCCAATTGATTGACAGGGCGTCGATGTCGAAGGCTTGAGGATCCCGAATCGGACTGACAAACAGGGTCAATTGGGTGTTGTTTCTCGTAGCAAACAGATCGATCAGCGGCGACTCCCAGATGATGGAGATCTGCTGGAACACCTCCGGATGAAGTTGCCACTCGGTCTGAAGAACGGTGTCCGGACGCGATAAGCTGTCCGCTAAGACATTGAGCCGGCCCGGAACATGGCGGGCATGTAGATGAATGTGATGACAACGAGTCCACTCGTAGAGATCCCACACAAGGCGAAACATTGGAAGCGAGCGTGTTGTTCCCAACTTGTTGATGTGAGCAATCACTGTGGAATTGTCCGTCGCAATGAGAAGAGACGAGTACATGAGACGATGACTCCAATGTTGCACCGCCAGAATGACTGCCTTCATCTCCAGAAGGTTGATGTGAAGACTGGCATCCAACGTTGACCATCTGCCGGATACTACTAATTCGTCCAGATGGGCACCCCAACCGGTCTCGGACGCATCGGTGTACAGATGATGACTCGGAGCCGGAAAACGGAATGGAACGCCCTGCATGACGTTGAGCCGGGATTGCCACCAGATCAGATATGGATGAAGAGACGTCAATACCGGCACCGCTGGATTGATGGAAGGTGTCTGTAGGTAAGGATACAGATGATACTGTAGTGGACGCACCTGTAGTCGGCCGTAATGAGTTAGGTCCTGAGTGGAAGTGAGCAAACCTACCAAACTTTGCCACTGTTGACGTGTCCGTGACGTTGATGATCTTCCGGAGGATATACCAGTTGATGATGAGTATCGAACACTGCGCCGATGTAACGGCGAACTTGAGCCGGGACCAACTCTGACTTGAGAGGATGAGGGATGAATCCTAGATGACGTAAGACCAGAAGTGTGAACTGGACTTGCATGTTGAGACGGGACTCGTCCGCTGCCCATAGGAGGATGTCGTCTATATAAACCTCTATCTGAATACCCCGCAGGTGTAGAAAAGCCATGACCGGAGAGGTAATGCGGGTAAACAGCCAAGGGGCTATGTTGACCCCGAATGGGAGAACCTGCCATTCGAAACGACGTTCGTTGACCACGAAGCGGAGATAACGGCGATGATGAGGATGAATTGGAACATGAAGATACGCGTCCTGCAGATCGACTGAGGCCAGCCAATCCCGAAGATGTACACGGGCCCGAATCGATGAAACAGTCGGCATCTTGAAATGAGGGGGGAGGGCGAGATGAAACTTGTTTAACACTTTTAGATCGATCACCATCCGCATCTGGGGCGAGTCTTTCTTGGGAACCAGAAACACGTGGCTGTAAAACCCAAAACTGTCCTCTGTCGGCGGTAACTCTCTGACCGCTCCCTTCTCGATGAGCGTGTTGACTGAAGACAGAAGAGTCCGCACGTGACTCGCGGAGACTGGTAGGCGGGATGGGCGTGGCCAAACGATAAGTTTGGGAAGGGAACGAAAAGTGAACAGGAAGCCGCGCTCCAAAACTCTCAAAATCCAGGTGTCGTCGGTGATGAGGCGCCAATTGTCTATGAAGTATTGAAGGCGGCCGCCCACAACATGATGATTGAACGACCGGAAAGCAGGAGGCTGCAAAACTTCGGCTTGATCTGATCCGGGAACTCGATAGTCATTTACTGGAACGACCACCCCTCTTGGTTGATTTACCACGAAAGGAACGGCGACCTCGGCGTGGAGGTTTGTCAATACCCCGAAACCTCCCCCGAGCGCCGCCTTCTTGTTGGGTGGAAGAGGAGTTACGACCCCGCTTCGAGCGACGATCCGACGAACCACCCCGAGCAACAGCCCCAATCAAGCGCGCAGTACGTTCCTCGCGGATGACAGGTACAACGGACTCAATAGAATTGTTGAAAATGGCGCTGGAAGCTAATGGTTGATGAAGCAGAAAATCCTTAACCATAAAGGAGACGTCCGGCTTGACAGCCTTAAGTAAGGCGTTGCGTTGCGCTTGGAGAAGCGAAACGTATGAATAAGAAGTGGCCTCAATAACTTGATGATTAGCCTGCACTAGGGTTTCAATGAAACCCCGCAAATAAGCAACACGACCCGCAGACAAAGAAGTCGATCCATCGTCCCGGCGTAACTGAGGGTCCAAGGCAATCCGCGAAGTAGCCAACAAAAACCAATCAGTGACTGAGGAAGCACGTTGGATTGCCAATAACATCTCTTGGATATTCTCCACAAATTTGGCATTGAATTCAAGTGGAGTCGACTTAACTGATTTAGAAACCTGAGATAAATCTCGATCACGCTTGGGTGGTTTGTCAGGTAACACGTTATCATGAAGACCATGGGAAACTCGGAAACGAGGCTTCTTAAATTTATTGTCATCTTGTAATTGACGATCAAATTTGTCTAAATGATCTGCCCATGCTGGTGAAGGAGCACATGTACGAGGAACATCCGGCTTGGGAGTAGCTAATGCAGAATCCGCAGCTGTCCGGCACTTATCACTAGAAGAACCAACCTTCGAAGGGGCGGGCATATCCGGAACCAACGCTAAAAGCGCCTGCATACTAAGCAAATGATCCATCTTCGACGTATCTTTGACACTAACCCGAGAGGAAGAAGAATCATCCGACTCACTCGACGAAACCGGAGACTGAGAACAAGACGATAAATCATGATCCACCAAATGATCAAGAACAGGGGCTCGTTGATAATGAACATGGTAATCTTGATCAGAGGGAGCCGAAACCCTAGGGAAACGGTGAGAAGGATCAGGAGAATGAACTGTCGACGTACGAGAACGGCGTACCGGAGAACGGGAGCGCCGTAAATTAGTACCAAAATGAACCGGTGGACGAGAACTACGGATCGGAGAACGAGATCGTCGAACCGAGGCAATAGAATCATGAACAGGTGAGAACAAACGATGAGGTGGTGAACCCGAGCGTTGTGTACGAGAACGTGAATGGTAATGTGAACCTGAGTGTCGTGTAGCAGTATGTGAACGACGATGTGAAGAATCAACAATTGCGGGGATTGATGTTCGTAAGCCCGCAACCTGAACACTTAATGGTAGAACCGAACAGGCTTCCATAGATTTTTCAGAATTAGGAAAACTATGTCTAGTCTTAACCCGTAAAGGAGAAATTGACACTCTACGTCGTTTCTTTGATTTCTTCTTACTAACAGGTACATGTGGAGAACCGATAGGTAAAGGAGAAATAACCTGGGGTGAAGATTCCTTTTGATCGACGGGAACAATAGACTGGCCAGGCTTGACCGACCTGGCCTTTGTTGAGCGTAACAAAGGAACTGGATTTGGATCGACCCTAGACAATGAAACTCCGGACCGGGTCAAGCTGTCTAGCAACCTGGAATTATCATCGTGTAGGACGGTACCGCTTGGAGGTATACAAACTGACACGGGAGACTGAGGGTCTTGACCAGCCCGGTCAAGATCCTCATTACACTTCACATCATTAACTAAAGAAATCTCTAAGACCCGTCTGTCGATCTCCGACAAAGACGAGTCATCACAAGCATGTAACAGAAAAGCCCGACGGGCCTGGGCATAATTCTTCCAGGCCGCCGGATTCCATAATACACATTCCGCGCACGTGGACGCCCGGTAACATAAATCTTTACAAGACAAACAAGCCGTATGAGCGTCTAAAGGGGATAAATTTTTCCCGCACGTACGACAAGGAATACCAGTCGGAACTTCAGACATAATAATACAGTAAGTAAGTTCCGAATGAATAACAAAAACAAGACTTGATAAAGGATATTACACCAGCGAGACAACAACAACCAATGTTGTAAGATTGCCTCTGAATACTTCCCTAGATGTGCACTGCTCGAGCAAACAAGAGGAAGAGGATAGGAATAAGGTTACAGTCGCCTTTATAGTGGCCACGCTGGAATTGAATGGAGAGCTCTCCTAGGGGCGGATAACTCTCTCCTAGGGGAGTTAACTTTTTCTTTTAAACTTCCGTTTTCTACGTTTGGTTGTGCAATTAATAAGGGATTAAAGGCATTAATTAAAGCAGGTTTAAGACTTAGGTAGCAAACATTAACTTTTCAGTGGGAGGTTTTACATCAAAGCCTTATATAATTTTGATAAAGTTTTTCCTCAATCTTTATACATGTAAAACTGACCAGAAGTTTCCATTTGTATCTGGTTTATCTCATACCACCTTCTTGGTGAAGCAGACCTGTACAAATCTGATTATGGAGATTGGCGGGTGAGTCCAATCTGAGATCTAATCTCACAAATGTAATTAGTTCACCAACCTCAAAATTATTTTTCAAGATGGGACTGTAAACCAAAAAATACAAATTTCACCTTTTCACTCGAATCATAAAAAAACTGTCTAAATGTATATGTTTTTAAACTTCCTGAATTTCTTTCTAACACTTAAACCAGACAGCGCTGGATCTGCTGCCAATTTCCTTAGCCCTGTTTTTTGGTAATTGCTTACATCACAGAATTATTTCCGGAGGCACTCTCAGCTAAGAGACAGATATGCGAGTAATGTCCGAGCTCTTGGCTTCACATGCAGTCGTAAAGTGGTATGGAAGTTTTTTATTTGCATTTAATGGCTGTGAATCTGAGTCCATTATGCAACTGGTGCAGATGTCTTTTCACAGCATGACTTACATGATGATCAGCACTTTACCATAAATGTTTAGGTTACAACGAACTGTAAGGCCACTCCAATTTTGTTTTTGTTTCACAGGTCGATTTTTTATTTTATTTTTTTCAAGATTGGAGGCGACAGTATTTTGACATTATGGACAGTGCCAGGCGAGAGGAAAGTCATCCACCTGCAGAAAGAAAGGGGCGAACTTCAAATATTCAGTTTTATTTTAACTTTTATTAAAAAATTAAAACAAAAATAAAATCCGCATGTGAAACAAATAAAACTGGTGTAACCAAAAATACATGCGTGCGGGGCAGATTCCAGGTCCTTCTGTTTGTTAGTTTTCATGGTAAAATGTTTTATTTTTGCCAAGGTGAAATAAAAACATGGCAGTGTGACTAACGTCACAGGACCTACGAAGTAGGATAGGCATTAAGACTCCGACACGCACTGAACTCTTGGAAATCCCCCAAGTTGAAATCGTGGCTATATACACATGTAATACGATGGGCACAGCCCAAGTCAGAATAACCATGCGGTGATTTTCATCAAAAATCATCAGAAATTTTCATCAATAGTAGGTCAGTTCAGAACTTGCTGGTAACAGTCCTCTAATGCACGTTCATGTAAAAAATCAAGGTACGTTCTAATGTCAATGGTTCTTCTTATTTTGCCGACGAAATGACTCGGATGGACTAACTGACTGACTCACTCACTCATTACCGCACAATTTGCAATTGAGAGCCTACTTCGTAGGAAAAACAAACCCATCCAGCAATTATTTCTCACAAATCATCTCCCAATATCCTGACAATATATTCACGATGATGTTTTTATGACCACAAGATGAAAGCTTTATTCATGTAGATATTCCTTTGAGTACCTTCAACAGGAACATGAAAGCAGCCTTTGTAGAATGTGCTGCCTGCCATCAAGAAATGTGAATTATCAATCATTGAACAATAAAATGAATTTTTTATAAATAAGGTACAGATTTGTATCATTTTACTTCTTTGCTGATTGAGGAAGGGGAGAGAAAGGAAATGGGAAGGGGGTGGGGAAGGAGAGGGATAGGATGGTGGAAGGAAGGAAATGGGAAGGGAGTGGGGGGAGGGAGCAACATGTAAGCGACACATCCAAGTTTAGTCTTGGTGAGAGGGACATCACATGGAATCCTTTCTTTGTCTTTTTCCCAAAATGTATGTTTTTTATGACAATTTCTCAATTTATACTAAAATATAGAATGGTTGAGAAAATATAGGATTATACATGAATAGTATTTATATGCTCGTTCGCTGAGAGGCCTGTAATATTCTCTAAATATCTTGAGGAAACAAATGGATGGGACATGCACAACAAACAGTGAAAATGGTTCAATAAACACACACAGATGAATTGCAGCCGGTGAGAGACAGACATATGATAAAATGTGTCAAAATTTAGGAATTATTTAGTTGAGACTTGCACATGTACATTGTATGTAGGCGGAAGGATGTATGGTTTACCTCACTCAGCTTAATGTGTAATAATTCTGTCAACATTCAAGTCCCTGTTCTGGTGTATCCTGTAGTACTCTCATAACTCTGCCACTAACATATACTGGCTTAAATGTATGTTGATCATCAAGATAATAAAATAGCTCACAATAGTGTAAGGTTGCTAATAATGTGATCAATTCAACAGGGGTTCATAGACATCAAAATATTCAGGTTTTTTCTTGCTGAATTGAGTTTTTTTCCAATCAATATTCAGTTTGTCTAAAATTATACCCCTGAAGTTGTAATATTTTAATACTTTAACATTAGCATTTTTGCCAGGATTGAGTTGTTCAAAGGTTTACTGTGTTTCTTGGCTTCTCTATTGAGTTTTTCAGGAAATTTTACAGCCTAAACACGGCTGCAAGATATGACGTCTATGAACCCGTTTAAAACACACTTTCGAAAGCATCCCAAAGAATATTCCATTATGTGTACATTCAATTACAATCATTCAAAACGGATTATTATTGAGTTGCACAACAAGATGTCAGCAAATTAAATTAAGTTCTAGGTGTTCAAATGAACAGTCACAATTAAAGGGAGGGAATTTGGCTTAAGGTCACACTCAAGTTTGTTTCACTCATATGGTGACAGTCAGTTTGGTTGGTGGAGGAAGCCGGAGTACCCGGAGAGAACCACCGCCCTTCGACAAGTAACTGACAAACTTTCACACATGGACCAGCTGGGCTCGAACCCGTGCCGGTTCAGCGGTGTGAGGCTAGCGGTCACCAGCGAATTGCCTTAGACCACTCGGCCACCGAGGGCCCCTCACAGTCACAATTGAAGTGGAACTGAGATACATACTCTGGAAAATGACTTGGAAATTCATTTGGATGAGGAATAATGGCCAGTGAAGAACATCAGTGAGTGAGTACATGTAGTAGGGTTTAACGTCGTTTTCAACCTTGTTTTTCAGTCATATCACGACGGTGCCTACATGTGCCAAAACATGGGAGTGCTCACAGTTCCTATTACCCTGGACACTGATCAGCCCAGCCATTACAGCACCCGGTCACCCATCCAAGTATTGACCGAGCTTAACGTTGCTAAACTTCGGTGATCTGAGGAAAACCGGTGTGTCCAACGCTATAAGCCGTACTGTGAAGAACATCATCATGTGTTACTGACAACATTGAGAACGGATGACAGCTTCTCTCTTGTAGGAAACCATCTTGGGTTTTTATTGTTTATACTTCATACACATTTGGAAATTGTGCTACATGTAACTGTCATATGAGATCTTTCAATTATTGAAGCGGAATTTCTTTTATGAATGACAGCTTAATATTGAATGTCGGATTTGACTCTTGCTATTTTATTTACGGTAAATTAACCTGATAATTCAATAACAGGAAGTTAAATTTTCCACTATAAAATCTGAGGGTGATCAAATTCATTAGAACAGGAAGTTGACAAAATGGACCAAAATCATGCAGATAATCCATTATTTCTATGTTATTTCAATGATTTCATAGGCTGGTCAATTCATTGGAACATCCAATTCTGCATTTTGTCCCCAAAATTGGGGGTGATTGAATTTTGATAGGACAATTACAGAGAATTATTAGAGTGATGAAAGATGATTGAATTATTAGAGTGATGAAAGATGATTGAATTATTAGAGGGATGAAAGATAATGAAAGATGATTGGATTATTAGAGGGATGAAAGATGATGAAAGATGATTGAATTATTAGAGGGATGAAAGATGACTGAATTATTAGAGGGATGAAAGATGATTGAATTATTAGAGGGATGAAAGATGATTGAATTATTAGGATGATGAAAGATGATTGAATTATTAGAGGGATGAAAGATGATTGAATTATTAGAGGGATGTAAGATGACTGAATTATTAGAGGGATGAAAGATGACTGAATTATTAGAGGGATGAAAGATGATTGAATTATTAGAGGGATGAAAGATGACTGAATTATTAGAGGGACGAAAGATGATTGAATTATTAGAGGGACGAAAGATGATTGAATTATTAGAGGGACGAAAGATGATTGAATTATTAGAGGGATGAAAGATGACTGAATTATTAGAGGGATGAAAGATGACTGAATTATTAGAGGGATGAAAGATGACTGAATTATTAGAGGGATGAAAGATGACTGAATTATTAGAGGGATGAAAGATGACTGAATTATTAGAGGGACGAAAGATGATTGAATTATTAGAGGGACGAAAGATGATTGAATTATTAGAGGGATGAAAGATGACTGAATTATTAGAGGGATGAAAGATGATTGAATTATTAGAGGGACGAAAGATGATTGAATTATTAGAGGGACGAAAGATGACTGAATTATTAGAGGGATGAAAGATGATTGAATTATTGGAGGGATGAAAGATGATTGGATTATTAGAGGGATGAAAGATGACTGAATTATTAGAGGGATGAAAGATGACTGAATTATTAGAGGGATGAAAGATGATTGAATTATTGGAGGGATGAAAGATGATTGAATTATTAGAGGGATGAAAGATGACTGAATTATTAGAGGGATGAAAGATGATTGGATTATTAGAGGGATGAAAGATGACTGAATTATTAGAGGGATGAAAGATGATTGAATTATTAGAGGGATGTAAGATGATCAAAGATGATTGAATTATTAGAGGGATGAAAGATGATTGGATTATTAGAGGGATGAAAGATGACTGAATTATTAGAGGGATGAAAGATGATTGAATTATTAGAGTGATGAAAGATGATTGAATTATTAGAGGGATGAAAGATGACTGAATTATTAGAGGGATGTAAGATGATCAAAGATGATTGAATTATTAGAGGGATGAAAGATGATTGGATTATTAGAGGGATGAAAGATGATGAATTATTAGAGGATGAAAGATGACTGAATTATTAGAGGGATGAAAGATGACTGAATTATTAGAGGGATGAAAGATGATTGAATTATTAGAGGGATGTAAGATGATTGGATTATTGAGGGATGAAAGATGACTGAATTATTAGAGGGATGAAAGATGACTGAATTATTAGAGGGATGAAAGATGACTGAATTATTAGAGGGATGAAAGATGATTGGATTATTGAGGGATGAAAGATGACTGAATTATTAGAGGATGAAAGATGACTGAATTATTAGAGGGATGAAAGATGACTGAATTATTAGAGGGATGAAAGATGACTGAATTATTAGAGGGATGAAAGATGACTGAATTATTAGAGGGATGAAAGATGATTGAATTATTAGAGGGATGTAAGATGATTGGATTATTAGAGGGATGAAAGATGACTGAATTATTAGAGGGATGAAAGATGATTGGATTATTAGAGGGATGAAAGATGACTGAATTATTAGAGGGATGAAAGATGATTGAATTATTAGAGGGATGTAAGATGATCAAAGATGATTGAATTATTAGAGGGATGAAAGATGATTGGATTATTAGAGGGATGAAAGATGACTGAATTATTAGTGGGATGAAAGATGATTGAATTATTAGAGGGATGAAAGATGACTGGATTATTAGAGGGATGAAAGATGACTGAATTATTAGAGGGATGTAAGATGATCAAAGATGATTGAATTATTAGAGGGATGAAAGATGATTGGATTATTAGAGGGATGAAAGATGACTGAATTATTAGAGGGATGAAAGATGATTGAATTATTAGAGGGATGAAAGATGATTGAATTATTAGAGGGATGAAAGATGACTGAATGATTAGAGGGATGAAAGATGATTGAATTATTAGAGGGATGAAAGATGATGAAAGATGATTGAATTATTAGAGGGACGAAAGATGATTGAATTATTAGAGGGATGAAAGATGATTGGATTAGAGGGATGTAAGATGATGAAAGATGATTGAATTATTAGAGGGATGAAAGATGATTGAATTATTAGAGGGATGAAAGATGATTGAATTATTAGAGGGATGAAAGACGATTGAATTATTAGAGGGATGAAAGATGATCAAAGATAACTGGATTATTAGAGAGTTTACCGTAGTTGCATATCGTAACTTTTGATTCCAAACTGTGTCATGTGTTTTCTGTTATTTACCAAGTTATTACATAATAATGTACAAACATGAACAGAGCAGACCTGGTGGAAAACGATGCACTGACAGCATAAACTAAAATGCCAGACTTTGTAGGCGTGTCATGATGTGGATTTCCTCACATTAAAGAGAAAATAGGTTAATTTACACTTTCAAGATCACTAAAACCTTTCTTTTAGTGGCAATTAGGTACATTTAGGCAAAGAACGTCATCTGGTGCAACTATCCCCTCCCTTTCCAGAACAAAAGTGTATTGTTTTTCTCAAATTCAACTAAAACTTACTCATATATGCTGCATGCCTTAGCTGTTACATACATATATGCTCCACAGCCAACAGACAAGGTACTTGACAATTAAGATATGTATTACATGTAATGTACATGGATTGGAATAGTCTGGCATTTATGTCATGTCATCTTAACCACCCAAAACTCTGTCCAATTGCCAATAAGCGGGGTAGCCAGCGGACTGTACTTGCTTCAGCTTTTATAACTCAAATTTGGAAATAATTAACCAAGAATTTAGGAATTTTTGAAAATGAATACCAATTAAAAGATCATGGCTTTCCTACCATGGTAAAAGTGAAATTAGCCTTGGTGAATTTGATTTAGATGAATGTACAACATCCAATCAAGTCAATTATGTGTGTATATGGTACCTTGCCACTGACACCAGGCGAACCAGTCCTAAATGCTCTATCCTCTTAATGCCAAGCGCCAAGCGAAGAACTCAAAGCAGCAAGTTCTATTTTATTTTTTGATATGACCTGGCCTGGGATTGAACCCTGGACCTCCAGCTTGTGAGGCAGGCACTCTATCCATTATGCCTGGTGGGGCCGCTAAAGTGATAAATTGGAATGAACAGATATCATATACTTACTAGCTGGACATCTGCAAACAGCTCATAACATGCTCTGTTATGAATGTCCTCTAACGCCTGAATCCCTAACTTGGGCTGACTGTTGAACCTGAAACATACAAGACATGAATACTCTTAAACATAAATTTAAAAGTACTAACATGCTAACGTTACCACTGATAAAGATCGCCCACAGAGGTCCACGTCCCCCGCCAGCAGCACGAGTTATGGTGGATGCTGCTGGGAACATGGACCTCTATAGTCGATTTTTTTTGGTCAATGATATCCAATATCATTGATTAAGAGTATGATTTTGAAAATGGAGATCTGTCTGATGAGACCTACATCCCACAAGTCGATCAGTTCAATAGTTCTTTAGTTATTGTCTGGACAAGATCTAACTACTGACAGCTGGCAGTTATCTTGCATTACACAGTTAAGTGAAAAGCAATCCCAACTGTCCTCTTACTGATGTCAAGACACTCATCAAGTTTGAAGTCGATCAGTTCAGCCATTCTCGAGTTATTGGTGACAAGAAATGTGTGAAGAACCAACTGCTGACAATGCAAGATGGCTGATGGAGGCCATGTTGGATTACACAGGTAACTGAAAGACATTCCTAACTGTTCTCTCACTGATGGCAAGCCACTCTCCAAGTTTGAAGTTGATCAGTTCAATCAGTCTCTAGTTGTTACACGGACAAGATCCAAGCACTTAAAATTCAAGATGACTGACCACGGCCATCTTGATTTATGCAGGTAACTGAAAAGCAATCCCAACTGTCCTCCCATGATGTCAATCCACTCTCCAAGTTTGAAGTTGATCAGTTCAATCAGTCTCTAGTTGTTACACGGACAAGATCCAAGAGGACTTCCGGTAAGATGGCGGCGTGAGCAGGTGTACGGGGGGATCGCTGCACAAATATGTTTGTTTTACGCTAGTATACCAAGTCTGAAGAACGGATATTATGCCAAAATCCAATATTAGTAGGAATAAGAATAAGAGTAAGAATTATAACAGCTCGAATGAAGGTGCAACTGGAGAAATTGCACGGTATATGACACGTAGTTGTAAAGCCGTAGACACTCCTGCTGAATTTGAAAATCCACGGGCTGACCTACTTACAGAACCGGTCTCAACGACAATGGCAGGCTCAGAAACTGTTACCATGTCTGATTTAAGGAAATTGCTGGCCGAAATGGATAGCAGGCTTTATACTAAAATTGATGGCCGCATTGATGACGTTCTCAACAAATTTCCAGAATTTGAGAAAAAGGTCGAACTTTTGGATAGACGAGTCACCAAAGCCGAGGCTGATATTGTCGAAGTACAAAATAAAACTTTGGCTCAAGAAGTCTATGACCGGAAATATAATTTGCTTGTGTATGGTGTACCCGGATACGAATCTTCTTTTGTCGAAACAATAAGGAAAGTACGGTCTTTCGCCGAAAAAGATTTGAAGTTACCACAAGAGAGAGCTAATACCACGCTGATCAAACATGCCCATAGGCTACCAAAGCGGGGAGAAGAGCCAACGGCGGAGGGGCAAATGATAATTGTGGTCTTTGTTCTATGGGAGGACCGCGAGGCGTTTTACCAGGCAGCTGTGAATTTGAAGGGGCGGAAAATGTCGGTAAGATCGGACCTGCCTCCGGTACTGAGACAGAAACGCGGTAAGCTTGCTTCCATGGCGTACAAAATCCGTGAAGAGAGACAACTTCACACACGCATAAAGGAAAAAGGAGCGTTCGTCTGGCTGGAAACTCGGAAAAGTGTTCACGATGCTTGGAAAAAGTACGACACTGATATCCCGTGAAAATAACAATATGTAGGTATATATTTTTTACCTGGACAATAATACATTGCTATTAATCTGCTAAATTAAAAATCGTGTGATTCTGATTTGCGTCGTGAAACGATATTTGACATACTGAAACAGATAAAGGACAGTGATTGTTTCAATGTTGACATTACAGCTGATATTACAGCCATGACAAGAACGAAAACACTGTTTGCCCAATGTCACAGAACAAGATAAAAACATGAATTTTCAGCTGGCATTTGAGAATAAATACAAACTTTAGTTGATGATAGAAATGAGGACAATAATCAATTAATTTGGCTCAATGCAATAATCAAATGTTGAATTTTATTCCTAGAACTGTAATTGCAGATCTGTAGTTCTGTATGGAAATATTATGTTGGAGTATCTGGACTGAAATCAATTGTTGGCTAATAGCAGCCTAGTAAATATAGTTTTCCAGATTAAACTGTTTATGTATTAACGCCTAATGGTCAACTTTTTACAGCTGAACAAGACTAGAGTTCATTACAGGTATACAGACTAAGTTCATTACAGATATATTGATATTTTATTGAGACGAAAAAATACTACATCACAGTAAGCAAATAATCAATCTTGGGCCAAGAACAGGCAAAGATTATCTGTCATTTATCAAGTCTATCTGAACAGGAAAATTTATTATATTATGACATTAGGATGACTGATGTCTGGATTAAATAAGTTCATATTGAAAAGATAGATTATATTACATTTAATGATGTGATTTCTGGATTTAAATAACAGTAATGTAATGGATTGCTTGTAATTAATTTCAATACAGAATGGGAAAAACAAGTGATTAAACTCTAATTGGCCCATTGTTACATATTACAGGCATGAATTTTATCAGCTGACACTTGAGAATGAACATAAATTGATGATAAAAAATGAAGAAAATAATCAATTGACTCAATGAATAATTAAATATTATTTTTTTATCCCTTGGTCTGTAGTTGCAGATCTGTAGTTAATCTCCGCTTATTTGTATTCAATAAGATCATACAGAAGCAATATGTTTGCTAAAGTGGAATATGTGGACTGAAGTTAACGGTTGGCTGACAGTAATTTGGCAAGTAGAGTCTTCTAGGTTAAAACGTTTCGACGAAATGGTATTAAATACTCAATTGCTTACAACTGAACAATGTTAGAATTCGGTACAGGTATATGCGATTATTAACTATACCAGACTGATAGGAATTGATCATGCTGGCGTTTTACATGCTAATACAATTCTCCAATGAGTTATTACAGTAAATGTAACTTCAAATGATTAGAAGTAGATGATCTAGATTGTAGGTTTTGATTATGCCGGCTGAGACTGTCGACTTGCAATATGAATGTATTTCTTTTTGTGTATAGCAACACCCGTTCGACAATTTGGTGTAATGTTATATGAAGGTTATATGCGTGGTGACCCCTCCAACCAGACAGGCTGTCAGATTGATGTGTCTGGGAGTCGCGAGTCTTTTTTATTGTTTCCTTTTGTCCTATTTGGACAAAGGAGGTCGGTGTCTATTTTTCTCCGTGAGGCCGAATTGTATAGCTTTGTGCTTGCCTTTCTATCTATATATATTTCCGAGTTTGTTCAATAATAATATTTTATTGTATACAGGTAAATTACGTTATATGGAGCCTTGGTATACTATAGTATGGGTCTCCACAGGCTGGTGGAATATGCATTTACGTAGTAAACAATTCGTGAACAAGTCTTTAAAAAAAAAACAATTTTTGTCATGGAAAATTTAAGTATTATTAGCATGAACTGTCAGGGCCTGGGTGGATCTGAGAAACGTAAAGATGTTTTCAATTATCTGCAAGGTAAAAAATATGCAGTGTGTTGTCTTCAGGATGTTCATTTTATGGAAAGTGAATTTGAGGATATTTTAATTGAATGGGGTTGCGATGGTTACTTTAATTCGGTTTCATCAAATTCCAGAGGTGTTGCAATTCTGTTTAATAAAAATTTTGAATTTAATGTTCATCGTGAAATTAAGTATGACAAGGGAAACTGCTTATTACTAGACATCAGTGTGAATGGATATAGACTGACCTTAGTCAATTTGTATGGACCTAATGAAGATACACCCAGCTTTTATAGTACACTTAAGGAAAAAATGGATGAGATAGATAATGCTTTTTATATAATTTGTGGAGATTTCAACTTAGTTCAAGATCCAGGTTTAGACTATTTCAATTATGTATCAATTAATAATCCCAAGTCCAGACAGGAACTTCTTTTGTTGAAAAGTGAATATAACCTTTGTGACCCATGGCGGATATACAATCCTACAACCCGTAGATTTACTTGGAGACGACGAAATCCTGTGAAACAAGCCAGACTAGATTATTTTCTAATCTCGGAGGAACTTTTAAACAGTGTTGTAGAAGCGGATACTTTCGCTGGCTATAGAACCGACCATTCTATGATTACTTTAGAATTGAAATTAAATACAGTGAAATCAGGAAAAGGTCCCTGGAAATTTAATAACTCCCTCTTATCGGATCCTGCGTACTGTAAGATTGTCAAAGAAGAAATATTGAAAACAAAAGAACAATATGCGGCTAGTCCTTATGTTAGAGAATCTGTGGAAAATATACCTAATCAAGACTTACAACTCTCTATTTCGGACCAATTGTTTTTTGAAACTCTTCTGTTAAATATTCGATCTAAAACCATTCCCTATTCAGCTAAAAAGAAGAGAGAGAATAAGTAAAGAAAATGAGTTGGAGAAAACTGTTAATATTTTAGAACGAATAGTTGATGAAGATGCAGACACAATATTGAACGAGGCACTGCTCGATTCTAAAAAAGAGCTGGAGTTGATACGGAAAACTAAAATGGACGGAGTTTTGATAAGATCAAGGGCACAATGGATTGAACATGGTGAAAAACCCAGTAGGTATTTCTGTTCCTTGGAGAAGAGAAATTTTGTAAACAAAAGTATTTCAAGACTTAGCAGTGATGACGGAATAGTTGAGGATCCAAATAAGATTCAGTCTTTAATTCACGACTTTTATAAGAACTTGTACAAATCGAAAGATACTCTATTAGAAAAATTTGACATAGAAAGTTTTGCTGAAAAATATGATTTTCCAAAGTTGTCAACGGAAGTTGCGGACGAGATGGAAGGTTCTATATTGTATAGTGAAGCCCTAACTATATTAAAAAAAATGAAGAATAATAAGAGTCCCGGATCAGATGGATTTAGTGCGGAGTTCTTGAAATTTTTTTGGATAGATTTAGGGAGATTTTGGCTTAGGGCAGTGAATGAGGGCTATCGAAAGGGGGAATTATCTATAACGCAGCGGACTGGAATAATAACCATGATTCCGAAAGATGGAAAAGCTAGGGATCACTTAAAAAATTGGAGGCCAATAACATTGTTAAATTGTACTTATAAAATTGCATCAGCTTGTATAGCAGGTCGCATCAAAAAAGTTCTTGATAATTTAATTCATATGGATCAAAAGGGGTTTCTATCGGGCCGGTTTATAGGGGAAAATACTAGGTTAATCTACGATATTATAGCCATGGCAGAAGAAAAGGATGTACCTGGGATGATATTATCTATAGATTTTGAAAAGGCCTTTGATTCAGTGTCTTGGGAATTTATACATAAAGTATTACAAATGTTCAATTTTGGGCCTTCTATTCAAAACTGGGTCACAACTCTTTATAACAATGTTTTTTCGCAGGTATCCGTTAATGGGCATATGACACCTTCTTTTATGTTAGGTAGAGGGTGTCGCCAAGGTGATCCTCTTTCTCCCTATTTATTCCTACTATGTGTAGAAATTTTTGGAATCATGCTTCGTTCAGAACATGAAGTGGTGGGGATTTATCAAGAAGATGTGGAATATAAATTGTCTCAATATGCAGATGATACGACAATTATACTTGATGGCTCTGAGCGTTCCTTGAGATCCACCCTGGCCCTATTGGGAAAGTTTTCAAGAATATCCGGACTTGTTATTAATATAGATAAAACACAAGCTATGTGGATAGGCTCGAAACGTGGTTCAGATGAAAGAATTTGTAACGATGAAAATTTGAACTGGACAGATAAAATGAGTTTATTGGGAATAATATTTTGTACAGACCTGGACAAAATGGTCGAGGAGAATTTTTCCCCCAAACTGAGAGAAATAGAATATTGGAAAAGGCGAAAACTCACCGTGAATGGACGAATTGTTGTGGTAAAGCAGTTGATCATATCCAAAATAACACATTTATTAACTAGTCTCCCCACCCCAAAAGGAGATTTCTTGAAAAAGTTAAATTCTCGTTTGTTTCGGTTTATTTGGGGTGATGTTCCTGATAAAGTGGCTAGAAACATTATGGTGCAAGATTACAGCGGAGGGGGCCTGCGCATGGTCGATTTATTAATATTTAATAAATCTTTAAAAATTACATGGGTGAGAAGAATATTATACAGCAGGACTATACCACCTGGCAAACTTTACTACGAGAGAGTCTTGGTGATAGTTTAAATGAAATTTTCGTATATGGCAGTTATTTTTTGGACATTTTGATACCGAAAATATATAATAAATTTTGGAGCGAGGTTTTTCAATTTTGGAAAGAATATGTACAATGTTTCAATGTAAATGTTCATAACTGTATATATCAGCCTGTATGGTACAACAACTTAATTCAAGTTGGTAGAGCGCCAGTATTCTATAAGAGATGGGCACAGAAAGGTGTTTTATATGCTTACGATTTTTTGAATAATGATGGAAGGTTGATTGATTACGCCCAGTTTTGTGAGAAATTTGGCCTTAGACCTTGTTATATAAGCTTTTTAGGAATACGGAGCTCAATTACTAAATTGTTTAAGAAGAACTGTGTACATGTAGAGGTTCAGGAAACTGTGTTACCGTTCATCCCCGAACACATTTTGCTATTAGTCAAAACATCTAAAGGCACATATCATACAGCTAAAACTTTTTTGGGAAAAATAAAAAATTTAGACGTAAAATCACAAAGAAAATGGGAATTAATAATAGGTGAAAAATCACCAGTATGGTGGGGAAAAGTTTATAAACTACCGATCTTCATTATGAAGGATACAAAATTACGATGGTTTCAATTTCGAATTAATCATAGAATTATTGCAACAAATTCTTATTTATGCAAAATTAATATTAGGGAAAATGATTTGTGTACTTTTTGTAAACTTTATAAGGAGACAATAGTACATCTGTTCTGGGATTGTCAACAGTCTCAACTATTCTGGCAATTGCTGAATGATAGAATTGAAACGGTTTTTGGATATAGAATATCTATGTCCTTAGAGAATATTATATTTGGTTTGTTGGGACACAGTAGCCAATGTAACATGGTTATATTATTGGCAAAATTTTACTTGTATCGTAGTAGATGCCAGGGAATAATTCCAAATATACGTCTGTTCTATAAAGATTTAGAATATTATTACACGATAGAAAAAACTGTATTCTTTAAAAATAGACAGCAATTGGATGACAAGTGGGGTAA
Source organism: Hanleya hanleyi (assembly GCA_036873755.1). Classification (NCBI taxonomy): domain Eukaryota; kingdom Metazoa; phylum Mollusca; class Polyplacophora; order Lepidopleurida; family Hanleyidae; genus Hanleya; species Hanleya hanleyi. The sequence continues at coordinate 4,539 of JAVTVY010053120.1, read as the reverse complement.
ATGGGTAGAACTTTTTAAACAACCACGGATGTAATACTTCCATACACTGATGACTTAATACGAATATTGATTGCCTGTTTTTTTTCTATGTTGTACCTATATTGTTGCACAGTACATATTATATTTGAATAAACTCGGAATATAAAAAAAAGAAAAAAAAAAGAAAAAAAAAAAAGATCCAAGCACTTAAAATTCAAGATGACTGACCGCGTGGCCATCTTGATTTATGCAGGTACATGTAACTGAAAAGCAATCCCAACTGTCCTCCCATGATGTCAATCCACTCTCCAAGTTTGAAGTTGATCAGTTCAGTAGTTCTCCAGTTGCTGGTCGGACAACAAATGTGTAATGATCCAACTGCTCACAACGGAAGAGGTCTGATGATGCCCAATTTGGATTACACAGGTAACTGAAAAGCAATCCCAACTGAGCTCTCACGGATGTCAAGACACTGTCCAAGTTTGAAGTCGATCGGTTCAAAAGTTACCGAGTTATTGATCGGAAGAAATGTGTCATGATCCAACTGCTGACAATCCAAGATGGCTGATGACGACCATCTTGGATTACACAGGTAACTGAAAAGCAACCCCAACCATCCTCTCGCCGATGTCAAGACACTGTCGAAGTTTGAAGTCGATTGGTTCAATAGTTCTTGAGTTATTGGTCGGACAAAAGATGTGTCAAGATCCAACTGCTGACAATCCAAGATGGTTGATGATGGCGGCCATCTTGGATTACTCAGGTAACTGAAAAGCAACCCCAACCATCCTCCCACCGATGTCAAGACAATCTCCAAGTTTGAAGTCGATCGGTTGAATAGTTCTCGAGTTTTTGATCGGACAAGAAATGTGTAAAGATCCAACTGCTGAAATCCAAGATGGCTGATGGCGGCCATCTTGGATTACGCAGGCAACTGAAAAGCAATCCCAAACATCCTCTCACCGATGTCAAGACACTCTCCAAGTTTGAAGTCGATCGGTTCAATAGTTCTCGAGTTATTGGTCGGACAAGAAATGTGTAAAGATACAACTGCTGAAATCCAAGATGGCTGATGGTGCATGGCCAACTTGGATTATGCAGGTAACTGTAAAGCAATCCCAACCGTTCTCTCACTGATGTCAAGACATTCTGCAAGTTTGAAGTCGATTGGTTCAATGGTTCTCAAGTTATTGGTCGGACAAGAAATGTGTAACGAAATCATGGAATTACGGACGCTCGAAGTTTCTAAGTCCCCCCAATTATGTGGCGGGGATAATAAGTGATAGTAATACTTTTTTTTAGAAATGATTATGCTTTTAAAATCTTCATCCACAGATGACTGGACAAGAAGGAAATTACATGGAGACGAAATGTCTTGCAAATTCGCTGAAAATACATCAGTTCCTTCCAAAATTGTCTGTTAGTTTATATCTTTCAGATACTAATGGGTAATGGAATTTGTTTTTGGAATTTGAACATAATTAACTGAGTTACGTGAAAAAAATCCCATCTCTGCAGGCCCCTATATGTTGTTGAGTACGAAGTATGACAAATCCTCAGCAAAAGACAAAGCTGTTTAAGTCAGCCAACCTTGACAAAATGTACTAGAGATAACTTTAACCCACAATTACATAGGACGAATACAGCATTTGAGCAATAAAATTCACTCTAATTAACAAAAATTCATGAAAATCCGAGATATAAAATATTATAAGATTTCCCCATATTTCTCTATGTTTAAATTATGGGAGCTTGCTCATTCCCATCCCATGACTTAAAACATCTGCCATGTGTTTGGGAAAAGTGCAGTAGTGAATACAAGCGTGTACATTTCATGCTCAAGGACCAGAACACTTCATATTTTCAATACCAAGGGAGACTACCCGACCTAAAACAAGTCTATCAGTTGTCTCCTGAGTTATCTCCCCTGTAACATATTTGTAACTGTAACATCTGCCAGCCATGCTACTGGAGTACATGAACTGAACTGAGCATTCCAATACGTGTTGGTCAAATTCACAATACTTTAATGGAAAAGTGATTATTATGAAATTGGTTTCATTCTTTTATCATACTTTATACGGATGAAAAAAGTCAGTAATTCTACAATACTTCCATGACAAATTTTCACAAATAGTGAATTACCCCTACCAGGTCTGGGCAAATTGGGAGCCTGTATATTTTTGTAGCCTCTTGGGAGTAGGGGGATAAACTTTCCATACTATACATTTGCTCAACCTCTACAACAAACATAAAAATTCAAGATGGCCACCAAGAAAATATCATAGCTTGCCAGAGGTCATTTTTCACCTATTTTTTGGACAAATTATCAATATTTTCTCTCAAACATTAATTAGTATAATAGAGTAATTCGTTTTGGCAGAATAAATTATTTTGATGCCCTTTTAGGCAAGAAATACATGAAAAATTGGACAGATAACACAAGCACATCTCAAGCACATTTCCCATGATCCTTTGAACCTAGGATTCTGCAAATAGTCTTAAAATGACTAAATGAGATTTGCAAAAAAAGTTTCAGCTCTCTTGCTCTCTTCGTTTTGGAAGTTTGGTTTGGGGAGGGTCATATGCCTCCCCACCTCCAAGGCCAGATAGGTGCCTCCCCACCTCCAAGGCCAGATAGGGTTGAAGTGAATGAGTTTACAAATACTTACATGTCAAAATCAATATCTGGACTATCCACTTTCATTACAGAGTACAGTCTTGACCATATATTTACATGACATAGTCAATATTCTGACCATGTGTACTTATATGGCAAAGTCAATGTTTCGACCATATACCTACATGGTGAAGTACATTCCTGACCATACGTACTTACATGACAAAGCCAATGTTTCGACCATATATGACAAAGTACATTACTGACCATATGTACTTACATGACAAAGCCAATGTTTCGACCATATACATGACAAAGTACATTACTGATCATATGTACTTACATGACAAAGCCAATGTTTCGACCATATACTTACATGACAAAGTCAATGTTTCGACCATATACCTACATGGCGAAGTAGATTCCTGACCATATGTACTTACATGACAAAGCCAATGTTTTGACCATATACTTACATGACAAAGTACATTACTGATCATATGTACTTACATGACAAAGCCAATGTTTCGACCATATACTTACATGACAAAGTACATTACTGATCATATGTACTTACATGACAAAGCCAATGTTTTGACCATATACTTACATGACAAAGTACATTACTGATCAAATGTACTTACATGACAAAGCCAATGTTTCGACCATATACTTACATGACAAAGTACATTACTGATCATATGTACTAACATGACAAAGCCAATGTTTTGGCCATATACTTACATGACAAAGTACATTACTGATCATATGTACTTACATGACAAAGCCAATGTTTCGACCATATACTTACATGACAAAGTACATTACTGATCATATGTACTTACATGACAAAGCCAATGTTTCGACCATATACTTACATGACAAAGTACATTACTGATCATATGTACTTACATGACAAAGCCAATGTTTCGACCATATACTTACATGACAAAGTACATTCCTGACCATACGTACTTACATGACAAAGCCAATGTTTTGACCATATACTTACATGACAAAGTACATTACTGATCATATGTACTTACATGACAAAGCCAATGTTTCGACCATATACTTACATGACAAAGCCAATGTTTTGACCATATACCTACATGACAAAGTACATTCCTGACCATATGTACTTACATGACAAAGCCAATGTTTTGACCATATATTTACATGACAAAGTACAGTTTACATGACAAAGCCAATGTTTCGACCATATATCTACATGACAAAGTACATTCCTGACCATATGTACTTACATGACAAAGCCAATGTTTTGACCATATATTTACATGACAAAGTACAGTTTACATGACAAAGCCAATGTTTCGACCATAATACTTACATGACAAAGTACATTCCTGACCATATGTACTTACATGACAAAGCCAATGTTTTGACTATATATTTACATGACAAAGTACAGTTTACATGACAAAGCCAATGTTTTGACCATATACTTACATGACAAAGTACAATCCTGCCAGCATTTCTATGAGTAGACTAGGACTAACGACGAGACGTGCTCCATCGACGTGTTCGTGTAGGTTGTGGTGTGACCCGGCGCTCACATGATTGGACTCACTCGGGGACGACACAACTTCTTTGTTACACAGGCTACTGAAGCCAGATACTGCTATCCTGTGGGTAAAGGATGAAGGTACATTCTGTTCAACCCTCTGGGCATTAGGCACTTATAAATGAACTACAGTGAAACCTGCAAATACCGACACCTGGGTAAACCAACTAACATTTAAATACTAATATTATCCATGGTCCTAATACTTACAGTATTTTGAACCTTGACAAACCAGAACCCTGTCAAAACTGACACTATAATCTGGTCCCAGGTAGGATCGGTATACACAGGTTTCACTGTATAAAATTTTGATGTGTTATTTTCGGGTCATGCTCTAGATACAAGAAAATTTAAT
>JAVTVY010053119.1:0-25395 GCA_036873755.1 Hanleya hanleyi | reverse complement strand
GCATCTGAAAACCCCTCGGCTCTGGGCGCCAGCCATTCCTAATGTATTCAATTTGAAGCAAGACTTCAGGAACACCAAGCAGTCAAGTGACAAATATACAGATTATGAAAAATTTTGCCATTAGAAATGGCCTTGAACGTTTCCGTCCAATCAGAGAAACCGGTATTCATTACATAAGTCTGTTGATGCATCGATGATGTATACCAAATTTTACATCGAGCATTTGAAAATTAACAGAGATAGAGATCATTAACGATTTCGCATAAATTAAAGATGGCCGCCCATTCTTCCCGCCACTCAGAGAAACTGATGTGGTTATTCATTGCAAGTCTCTTGATACATGGATGCTGTATACCAAGTTTCATATAGAACACTGAAATGGTATCAAAGATATACATCATTAAAGATTTTGCATAAATCAAAGATGGCCACCAAGGTTTCCGCCCAATCAGAAAAACCAGAACTGTCTATTGATACATCGATGATGTATACCAAATTTTACATAGAGCACTTGAACGGTATCAGAGATATAGATCATTAATGATTTCGCATAAATTAATGATGGCCGCCCATCCTTCCCGCCACTACCAAGTTTCAAATAGAACACTGAAATGGTATCAAAGATATACATCATTAAAGATTTTGCATAAATTAAAGATGGCCACCAAGGTTTCCGCCCAATCAGAAACACCAGAACTGTCATTTATCGTAAGTCTATTGATGCATCGATGATATATACCAAATTTTACATCGAGCACTTGAATGGTATCAGAGATAGAGATCATTAATGATTTCGCATAAATTAAAGATGGCCGCCCATCCTTCCCGCCACTCAGAGGAACTGATGTGGTTATACATTGCAAGTCTCTTGATACATGGATGCTGTATACCAAGTTTCATATAGAACACTGAAATGGTATCAAAGATATACATCATTAAAGATTTTGCATAAATTAAAGATGGCCACCAAGGTTTCCGCCCAATCAGAAAAACCAGAACTGTCCATTGATACATCGATGATGTATACCAAATTTTACATAGAGCACTTGAACGGTATCAGAGATATAGATCATTAATGATTTCGCATAAATTAAAGATGGCCGCCCATCCTTCCCGCCACTCAGAGGAACTGATGTGGTTATTCATTGCAAGTATCTTGATACGTCGATGCTGTATACCAAGTTTCAAATAGAACACTGAAATGGTATCAAAGATATACATCATTAAAGATTTTGCATAAATTAAAGATGGCCACCAAGGTTTCCGCCCAATCAGAAACACCAGAACTGTCATTTATCGTAAGTCTATTGATGCATCGATGATATACACCAAATTTTACACCGAGCACTCGAACGGTATCAGAGATAGAGATCATTAATGATTTCGCATAAATTAAAGATGGCCGCCCATCCTTCCTGCCACTCAGAGGAACTGATGTGGTTATACATTGCAGGTCTCTTGATACATCGATGCTGTATACTAAGTTTCGTATAGAACACTTGAATGGTATCAAAGATATATATCATTAAAGATTTTGCATAAATTAAAGATGGCCGCCAAGGTTTTCACCGAATCAGGGAAACTGGTTTGGTCATTCTTTTGAAGTTTCTTGATGCAGCGATGATCTATACCAAGTTTCACACTGAACAGAGAAATGGTACCTAAGATACACAAGATTAATGATTGCGCATAAATTAAATATGGCCGCCAAAGTTTCCAACCAATCAGGTCCAGATTCAATAGGGTTCTGGGCCATGAGCATATGAATGTGCAGTGCAAGTTTAGTGTGCCTAGGGTAAATCGTTCTAAAGATATCTTGATAACAAGAAAGCTGTGATGGTTTCGCATAAATTAAAGATGGCCGCCAAAGTTTCCAGCCAATCAGGTCCAGATTCAATAGGGTTCTGGGTCACGAGCATACGGATGTGCACTGCAAGTTTGGTGTGCCTAGGGTAAGTCGTTCTAAAGATATCTTGGTAACGAGAAAGGTGTGACGGACAGACGGACAGACGCACAGACGGACAGACGGACGGACGGACGGACGTACATGACGACGACAATACCCTTCGACCAAATTTTGGTCGAGGGGTAAAAATTGAATATAAAAATCCTATTTTTGGACAAAACCATGGCAACATTGAATAAAGCAACACATCGCCTGCCATACAATACAGTTGTCCCTCCCGGATTCAATTCTTGGACAAAGTTTGTTCCGGTACACTGACAGGTGTATTGATGTGGGACTCTTCGTGTAAATGGGTGGTTTGTTCTATTCTTCTCTTTCTTCTGTTGAACGATAATATTTAAAGCTCACACCAATTGTGCTTGATAATTATCAGAAAAATAAGGGATTAAAAGACCTGTACAATGGTGTCAGCAACAATATTGCTCATAATGGCTTGGAATAGATGACAATACAACAGACAGTTATGTCATACTATTTACTAGCTGATGAATGAAACACACAGGGACATTCTCTTCAGGATGGAAATGTGTTCATTTTCATTTACAGGATAGATGAGGATATTGGGTGATAAATATTTATGAACATATAATACCGGTTTCAGCTTTGGTTGGCTCCCTGCAATGCCGTTTGACAAAGTGGTCCAAAAGAAATAGTTCCGCACTGAATGTTTTCGGGCATGAAGGACATGTGATAACCTGAAAAACAAGAAAGACAAAACAAGGTACAAAGTTGAAATGATATAAATTGTGAAACAGTGAAAGATTCACCTAGACAGAAATGAGCATACAACTACACGTATATTTCAAAGACATTTATGTGAAGAAAAAGTGAAATACAACAGCTATAATAGAAATTCATGTACAAATGCACCTTTGTGAATTTATTCTAGTCAGTTGGGATATGTTGTGGGAAAATAAGGGTGACGTAAGAATGCTACAATTAGGGCATTAATTTAGTAAGTGGATACACAATAATAGCCAGTAAACTGATGCAAATGGATAATGAGGAATAGTTACAGGTCTGTTACTTTGTCCAGGTCCAACAACTCTAGCACACAGAGGAACACCAGGTTTTGGACTGCTCGCTGGCCTGGTGTTGGAAGGTTTTCTATCCCCAAGCTGAAGGATTAATTTTAATAAAATACAATTGTAAATGAAGAGAAATTGATAACTTTAAAATACACTCTTTGGGCCCAAATATTACAAGCCAATATTCATGCAATGTGAAATGAGATGTTATCAACCTGTGTATGCTGTCAATAATTTTGGAGTAACTTACATTTTAAACATTAGTTGCTGTTAATAATACTTGAAATTGTATTCATGATGAGACTGCCTTATGCCTGTAAGGGTATCCATAAAAATGTCATTTTGCCACCGGTAATGAGGAGCAATAATCAAGCAAGAACTCAATTCCAGTCTCCAAATTTGCGAGTTTCAGGACTAAAATATTGGATGTTTCGGCAAAAACTCGATAAACTAAAAATTTATAGCACAACAGAATATAGAATTATCTCTAAAGGGATGCAATATCTGAAAGATTATATTTCAATATAATGGCAAAAACTGAAATAATTTGTTTTTATTGAAAAATACTCAAATTTCGGACTTATTATTCCCTGGCCTACACATTAAAGGTGAAATGCAAAGGTAATAAAAGTAAGAAAAAAGCATTTCCCTCTCCATTTTATGATGATAATAAATTATACAGCCATCAATGAACGAAATCTGGTGATAAGTTTTATTTTTTAAAGAGAAATAAAACACGTATATGATCAGCGGCTTGAAAACAGTGCATCGCTTATCTCCCCTTGATTCGAAGCTCTTCCACCAGAGGCTATTCAATTCAATTCAATTCTTTATTGCATACACCCATACAAGGCAGTGCAAAGATATAACATATATATATAACATATAAATAATAGACAGATTTAGTTGGATATGTACAATGTTTTAAGTTCGTAACTGCATGCAATGATAAACATAACCACAGACAGTTCCGCATAAAGACGGAAAATTATTTGTCATTATTGTATGGTATTTTTCATCAGATAACATAGTTTCAAAATGTGGAAAATTTCTTTTGATATCGGTAAAAAGCTTTTGACGCAATTCGGCATAGTGTGGGCAATGCAAGAGGAAATGGATTTCATTTTCAACAAAAATCATAGTTGAACCACACTAAAAAAATGGCGGCTAACATGAATGTAGACAGCGACAGCGATGCGGAGGAATTTTCTTACACTTCTTCCTCTTTTTCTGAAGAGGAATTGAGAAGAATTCACGGCAATGGTTAGTGCAGGGGTGCCCCTGCCTTACCAACATGAACCTATTGTGAACAAAGAACCAGCAGACAACGATAGGATCAGCGACACTGCAGGGGCCGTGGGCGACATACCGAGAGAATTGGAAATACAGATTGGTAAATTCTGACTTTTTCTTTTATCCCCCGTAGCGAATGATGACCAACCTGTTAGTGCGTTTCAGTGAACGTGAATGACACAAGCAAGGGCTTCGTGAGCAATAGCCTAGCTTATCTATGTGAGCTATTTCCATACAATGCAATGCAGCTACATCATGTTGTGCGACCATGTTGTGAAGACTGTGCTGGTTCCACTGCTACGTCACGTATCGCAGCGCCCCCAGGGGGAGGTAATCATGTACGGATCGGAATTTCGTAAATAATATAGCGTTACATTTTTTAGTTTTTAACTTTATTAGGCTTAAGCAAATGTTTTAAAACTGAAAGGAAATTAATATACACATTATTTCTCCATTATTTCTCCAATCTTACTGCAAATATCAAGTGATTTAGACAAACCTTTGCATTTCACCTTTAACACACAAGTTAATTGGAGACACAAGCCATATGCAAAGACTGTTCAATGTGTTGGGATTAGTGTCACTGACACAGGCTACTATGAAAGGAGATGAGATGCATTATGAAATGAATGAAGCACTACTGTCATGACAACTCCATATGTGATGTGAGTGAGGATATGGTTTAACGTCGCTTTTTTCAGTCATATGACCACGGTGCCTACTTGTAACAAAACAGTCTCAATGCCACCTTTCTCTAGTGCTGTTCCACTGAAGCATGCCATCGGCAGACATAATACCCCACCCAGTCACATTATCTGGAAACCGGGTCAACCAGTCATTGTTCTATTATATTGAGGCAGAGCACTAGGCGAGGAATCATGAAATGTTTGATATGACCCAGCCAGGGATCGAACCCAAAACTTGCTGCTTGTGAGACGGACGCAAATACTTATGCAGAAGGATGTGTACATGAATGTGTGAACTTGTGAGATATTGTGATGATAAGTTGAAAGTTGACACATGGGATGGCTTCGTGATGGTACTGCTGAGCTCTCCGGTTACTGTAACATGTGTCTGAGTTGAGATGATTCTACGCTTCTGAAGCCAAGTGAAATTGAAGAATTATTGATGAATGAACCAAGCTACAAGATGCAGAATGCTTACTTAATGCCTACATTAGTTACTAAAGTATAGTGAAACATATACCGACCGGCCACGAGACCAAACAAAAATGTCGGTTTTGACAGTGTGTCGTTTTCTCCGGGTCCGTGTTAGCGGCAGTCGTACGAACGAGAACCGACCCGACAACAACTACAACAACAACGCTGATGGACGGAAGCAAAACTGTGTCGTTTAGCTGGTCCTCCGGATATGGTTGTTTACTATATCTACTATATCCAAGATGGTTTTTCCAATTTATTACGATTAATGGTCGTACTCTGAAACTTACATGTCTGGTCAAACTCACTCAGAGCATTATTGGTGCCACAAATGGTGTCACAAGAATGAATAGGAGTCGTAATATAAGAAAGATTCTAGCTTGAAATAGTTTTGAACGAGTCGAAACCAACACGTGGGTGTCAGATCATACACTGATGGTCAAGGGAGGTCATGCGAATGTACAGTGAACGATACCCGACACCCCTATGACGGTTCAAGAGTGATAGACCCACAATGGCACTGATTTCTAACTCGGAATTTGCCACCTCGGAAAAGAATCTTCCTTTTGACGAGTCACTTCAGTAGGGCTAATGATAGGAAGTTAACGGAAGGACAATGACATTGGAACACCTTGATCAACTGCATGGTAGCGTGTTTAGGCTTGTGAGCGGATTAGTCTTAGGTCCACCGTCTGCCGATCTCCCAACGCGCGGATGTTGAGTTAGTCAGTAGACTATCTCCTGTAGGCTTGCTGGTCCGCTGCGTCGGTGTTTCTAGGGCCAATTAACATTGATTAGACAGGCTGCCTTTAAAAACACAGTTGGTTCCGGTGGGGACAGGTTCCGGTGTTTTCAGGGTCTTGGTATAGGTAACTTATATGGGAGGAAAAGTGGACCAAAGATTTCTGTCGGTGTTGACAGGATTCCGGTATTTCCAGAGGTCAGTTTTCTCAGGTTTCACTGTATTATTAAAAGCGAAGACATGTGGGACATACTAGACACACAAGTGATATGTTTAGTTGCTGGGGTATGTGACATAATAATGAAATTTTATGAAAAAAATGACATGTGGTAACTTTGAAAATAAAATTTACATAATACAAATATGTCTGATATACCAGTAAATATTACTATTCTAAAAGATGACCTTGGAAGATCAAGAATGGAATACATATATACCTGAAAAATTGGATGAATATTAGTGGGGGAAACATATACAGCTGTAGATTCCTCCAGTTTGATGCATAAGAGGCCACTGGTGTTTCTGTGAATGGAGCAACATGATGGTGAATTGCATAAAACACATAAAATTAGACGTGCATTGGAATGATATTATATCTGTTCAACAGTTAACTGAAAACTTATGATACCTGTTCATGAAGCAATTTTACTATTGTCAAAATAATTCCTGGCCACAGAAGAGATGCTTGAATAATGTTAAACAGAAAAGCATTCCAAGATGGAAATATAGTTTTAGAAAATATTATAATGATTTGAAAAGCTATAGCATGCTAGGAGAACACAGGAAGGAAGCAATCAGAGATTGCTCAATTGTATGCCCCCCCTTCCGCTTTAATCCGACACTGCCCCGCCATTGTTCTGTTCTTTATTGGTTGGTGGCCTAATTTGGATAATTATAAAAATTCTGTTTCAGTCACTTTTTTTGCCATGCCTCACATAATACATATTCCAAGTATCAACCAACAAGTGATAATACGATGTTTCGATGCAAGATGGTCGCCAGGGCTTCGCCAAATCCGAAAATGTGACCTGGTTATGAGACCTACATTCCTTGGGAGTATATTGTGGTGAAATTACGAAGCGATCAGTGAACTTTGAATTTTGCACCCAATTCACTCTTTTGGGGCAATTTCATACTTCAGGACCTATGTTGTCTGCTTTGGAATGTAGAATAACATATAATATAGCCATTTTCCTGGTTCAAATCGGTTATGGACCGAGATCCAGCCTGGAAAAATAAATATATCCCATTCACTTAGATTTGATAAACAAAGGGCCATAACTCTTGAAAATATAACCGCAAGCAGAGAAAATTCATGCTGCACACCTACGGGTCACTGACCACATATCATGCAAATCTCATACTTGTCCATACAATATTAACCGAGATCCAGCCCTACAAGTCCCAATTCACAAAGATTTGAAGAAAAAAGGGCCATAACTCTTGAAAATATACGCGAAACGTGGAAAAACTTCACGCTGCACAACAACAGGGCACTGACCACATATCCTGCAAATTTCATAATTGTCCATACAATATTAATCGAGATCCAGCCCGGACAAGTCCCAATTCATGGATATTTCAAGAACAAAGGGCCATAACTCTTGAAAATATAAGCGAAACGTGAAGAAACTTTATGCTGCACAACTGTGAGGCACTGACCACATATTGTGCAAATTTCATACTTGTCCATACAATATTAACCAAGATCCAGCCCGGACAAGTCCAATTCACAGAGATTTCAGAAAAAGGGCCATAACTCTTGAAAATTATACCGGAACTCGGAAAAAACTCTACGCTGCACAACTACGAGACACTGGGCACATTCCATGCAAGTTTCAATCCTGTCCATCAAATATTAACCGAGATATTGCGCGGACAAGAAATTCGGACGGACGGACAGACGGACGGACGGACAAAGCGATCGCTATATGCCCCCGAGGGGGGGCATAATAATAGTCAATAATTGTGAAACCAAACACATTCAACAGGAACACGATGGATTGGGACTGGTTGATTGTACTATTCGTTACCCACTCTATGATAATGGCAACATGTAACCAGTAGAGAAGTAAAAGCAAATTGGTGTTGCATTTGCAGCCACCTTGAGGTTGACTTTAAAATGTCTGCAGTGATGTCGGTTTGTTGTAAGAAACATGTACATGATAAATATACAGATATTATAAGGCCCAATTTTTTTTTAAATGCTGTTGTGGGCAGGTTTTTATTTTATTTTATATTTTTTTGGTGGTGCGGGCGGGTTTTTTTTCAATATTTTTTCCCCTAAATATTATTGTTTACTAAATGTGGTTGTTAATATAAGACCCATGTGTCAGATCAAACATTCAGTAGGCAGCTGGTGCCTGGAGGAATATACTGTCTTCCGACAGTTTGTCCTGAACGATTACACATTAAAATTTCACGTTGTCGCCGGCGGGAACACACACTGATGTGTCCGCAAGTATTTTGGTGTACACCTAAAAAATTGTAATTCGTCTACAAAAACGATACCCCAATGCCTGATCTGTCGAAGACCGCCTGTACTCGTCCTCTCGACGATACACGCCAACACAAGCATCATTGTGGGAAAATATGAACGTGAAACAGGAAAACAACAATGACCCTGTTTTCCGGTTGCTTTAAAAACCATAATCATGAATACGGAAGAACAACAATAATACGGAACACATTGGACTTCATCAATAAACCAATTTCTGCATGATCAAAAATAATATCGTGAGGAATATCGTATAGTCAGCTGATTTGAGCAGTATTCTACATCGTATGCATTTCAAAAGTGAAACCCTATTTAGGTTGGGGTCTTCAACATAGCTTTTCAAATTAGCGTTTTTTGGCTATGTTGCTGATCCTACTTTTACATACAATGTGCCTGATGCATGCATCTATAGTGCATTTCTATGCATGAAGAAACGAGAGTCGAGTGTGAAGCATGAACGAATGAAAAATAAGACAGAAGGATACACTGTAAGAAATAAATGAGATTACTTTGAAGTATGCAGTTTTATTCGATAGATCCATCCATACATGTGGCAGGTATTCATGCAGACTTAAGAGATAATACGGTTACCACTTTTGAAACAAAAAATATATTCAGGAGGCGTTCGGATCGGTGGTCACATTTTTTATTTAATTTGGCCTTCACAGATGCTCTGTTGTACATGTAATTGTTTTTTAATATTAAAAACAAAACTGGATTAAATGAGATTGCAGCCAAGGCAAAGTGTTCTTAACGCAGGCACCTTAGGTGAAATACCTGGTTCTGAGAGCAGTGGAGGGTATACTTCAAAACCAGACGCCCATTAAATAGGTAAAAACAGTGCACTGATTTTGCTTCCCTTCCGTAGGATGTTCTTTTTTTAACAGCATTGTATTGCCGTGAAGTACAAGTTTGAAAAACATGGTAAATTAAATGACTCGTATACCACTTTGAACCCACAACAGTCCTAAGTTCAGTTTTGCTGTCTGAGTAAATAGAAAAAGTAGAGTATTAAAGAAAACTGTAAGGAGCAAACGAATACCCAACAATAAAACAAATTGACATTGAAACATTTTAACAGATGCACGAGTTCAGTGCATACAAATGAGCCAAACATTGTAATCTGCAAAACAACCAGTGAAACAAAACAAGCATGCAGTTTTACGTGATTAAGATTTCCACACCCATTTCTCAGCATATTGTTGTTCTTTGCAACCTATTACAGGAGATAAATTTATGAAATATGATAGCATATTGCATGGCATTGTGTAAGAGGTCAAAATTGTAGCAAAAATTGCCCAAATATTGTGAGCAATGCCCATATTAGGCTATGTTCACATGACATATGGAAATTGAAGTTAGCAACAACAGTTGGTGCCACCTATGAGCAAATGTTGATGTAACAATGTCAAGCAACATGTTATGGCAGGTACGTGGATGAAAAGTTTTAAAGGAATGTTCTGCTGTAGCACAGCACTGTCCCAAATGAACAAGGATGATTGTAGGTGAATGGAACGAATCCGGTGTCGGGCGACACTTTCAATTTGCAGCATGGGTGTGTTACATGGCAATTCTGTGGTATGACACTGCCACAGACATGACAGACTGAACCCAGAACATTTCCAACTGAGACATACTCTTATCCATTAGGCCTTAACACTGCGGTTCAGTGTATGCCAATGAAAGTGCACTTGTAACGTGTGGTAAAATACAAGCAGCTAAATCACAATGTAACTGAAGATAATATACCCCCCCCCCCCCCTTTTTCCTTGAGACAAAGGAAAACTACAAGTTTGTTCTTTGTGTTTCGGTCAGTTATGGTTCAGCTTGTTAGATGGTCATTGTTAGACAGATATCTATGCTTTTCTTTAATTGCATTATCTGTGAATATAAATGTACAGATCTTAGATAACTGAGTATATGGAACAATTTATTGTGTGAATGTCAGTCCGTGTTCACGTCACGCTAGGTGCAAGTTTTGGTAGACAATCGCATGACGTCACCGCTCCAGCTATATCACGTTGTTGCCAACCGGCTGTGTGTTCGCGGTGGTCGCAAATAAATTGCTGTTTTGTCTATTTCCAGGTAACGTAAACCTTCATTCCTTGCATTTAATATTACTAGAATGTATTGTGAACCGTTCTGTATAAATTTAGGTGTAAGCGTCATAGAGATATTGTTGTTTTATCGGTTTTATGAGTATGTCGTCTGCTAGCGTGTTTGATGTCGCGTGGGCCATGCGCAAGGCCTGGTGCAGAATAGACTTCTAGATGTAGGTACCGATTGTGTGAACCAGTGAAAGGGTTATTTAGGACAACAATCTCCTTACAAGAATAAGATAACAAATAGGTATTTTGGTCTAAGTCATTACTTGTATTTGTTATGATGTCTGATAGCTTTACGTATCTACGGTGGCCCATATATACCAAACCGAAATAGTATAAATACGTAAGCTAACGGGAATTGCACTTTAATTGTTCCAAATTGTTGTATCGTGTACATTAGGTAATTCACGTGATTTCTTATGATATCTGAGAGTGTTGATGGCGTAGCAAATATCTACGGTGGCCCGTAGTCACCATAGTGAGGTAGCATAAATACATCCGATTATGTGTATCGGACTAGATCGTTCGAAATTCATTTAATCATGCAGTCAAAATGTTTACTTGCATTTATTATGATGTTTGGGAATTTTGATGACGTAGCCGATATCTACGGTGGCCCGTATATAACATACTGATGTTGCATAGGTACACTATTGAAAATTATTGTATTCGTTCTGTATTAAATTCATCCTGTTATCCCTTGTACGGAGTCAGATAAAATGATAACAGAAGACATGTTATGGAGTGTAACCATGGTAACGAACCATTTTTATTTCATTTCACATAACTTCATATTGATAATTAAATACCGCATGACGTCACGGCTCCAGCTATATCACGTTGTTGCCAACCGGCTGTGTGTTCGCGGTGGTCGCAAATAAATTGCTGTTTTGTCTATTTCCAGATACCCTGTGTTGTCAAATCTTTGAACTCGCAACCCCCAGCCCAAGACTGTGTAACACACTGTTATGCATTCATGACATAATGTGTTACGCTTTGTGCTTGAAGATATGGAGAACACACTAACTATATACGTGTACAGAGAGAACATGGAAGGATGCCACAAATGGCCAAATAGACTGCTGCCAAAAAATGACACCTATACAAAGTGCTGATGTCGTAAAACTACATTCAATAATATGCTGCCTCATTTTCCCATTGCAATGTTACAGTGATATGGCTTCAATGTGAAGTGTACAGATAACTGGGCCACAACACATGGGCACTGACTTACAATTGTCCTTGTGAATTGAATATATTTGTGACCACTGACTTTTGACCTAGAAATGAAAAGGGTTCTTTGCTGTGTTTAGTCGTGTTTAGTGAAGATTATGTGGTGCCTATAAAGCATACAAAGACTGTTAACATGACATAGATTTGGGAATATAGCTTGAAGGACAGTAAGACACATAGCAGAATAAATGCACTAGTTCAGGTAAACTCAGAATTATTTTACATGCCAGAGCCCTGAATTGAAATTTACAATTATTAACAATACACAGCTTACACTGGGGGGGAAGTTTTCTTGTGCGTCTGTAGGTGTACTTCTGTCGCCGCCTCACTTGCTCAGTGACGACCATTGGGTCAGGAAATTTTTGGATATGGGTCGGTACCATGGTGGGCTTCACTAGTACATGTACCATAGGTGGTTTGCAAGCCTGAAATAATATAATGATATTGAAAAGAATATAAATTAAATGCTTGCTTCAGACAATACAGTACTGTCAACCCAATACATTTATGCTGCAACATATTTTGTGATATGCAAAAGTTGAATGCAATGGCATCAGAGGCATTTTGATGACATTGATACACGATTTATCATTCCGTGATAGCATTGGCAATACAGGGACAAAACTTGATTTTGTGGATTTAGCCCGAAATATTTTGTGTTGAAAAGTGCTACAAAGTTCGTATGTGGAATTAACCCAGTAGGTTAAGATATAGAAATACAACCGGCTTATATACCAATATACAAAGTGCTGAGTCTGTATCGAGTGAGTTGCAATGATTATGAGACGCGGCCCATGACAAGAATGGACAAATTTAAAGCTGAAATGAAAAGCTGTCAAAAAACAACAACGTCTGTACTTTTTATAAATATGTGTGGTAATAGTTCTGTGAGTTATTGTTTTCTTTTGGGTATATGAGAAATCAAAACTTATACCACCAGAAAACGAGAACCAGAACTTTTAAAAACGCCATAGCTTGCACGTACCCGGAATGTGAAGGTGGCCACGCACGTATCACATACCCGGAATGTGAAGGTGGCCAGGCAAGCAAGTATGGTACCCGATATGTGAAGATGGCCAGGCAAGTTTCACTTGCACAGAATGTGAAGGTGGCCACGCATGTATCACGTACCCGGTGTGTGAAGATGGCCAGGCAAGTTTCACTTGCAAAGAATTTGAAGGTGGCCAGGCAAGTATAACTTGCACAGAATGTGAAGGTGGCCACACATGTATCACGTACCCGGAATGTGAAGGTGGCCAGGCAAGTATAACTTGCACAGAATGTGAAGGTGGCCCAGCATGTATCACGTACCCAGAATGTGAAGGTGGCCAGGCACGTATATCGTACCCGGTATGTGAAGGTGGCCAGGCAAGTATATCGTACCCGGTATGTGAAGGTGGCCAGGCAAGTATATCGTACGCGGTATGTGAAGATGGCCAGGCAAGTTTCACTTGCACAGAATGTGAAGGTGGCCACGCATGTATAACGTACCCGGAATGTGAAGGTGGCCAGGCAAGTATATCGTACCCGGTATGTGAAGGTCGCCAGGCAAGTATATCGTACCCAGTATGTGAAGGTGGCCAGGCAAGTATATCGTACCCGGTATGTGAAGTTGGCCAGGCAAGTTTCACTTGCACAGAATGTGAAGGTGGCCACGCATGTATAACATACCCGGAATATGAAGGTGGCCAGGCAAGTATATCGTACCTGGTATGTGAAGATGGCCAGGAAAGTTTCACTTGCACAGAATGTGAAGGTGGCCACGCATGTATAACGTACCCGGAATGTGAAGGTGGCCAGGCAAGTATATGGTACCCGGTATGTGAAGGTGGCCAGGCAAGTATATCGTACCCGGTATGTGAAGATGGCCAGGCAAGTATATAGTACCCGGTATGTGAAGGTGGCCAGGCAAGTATATCGTACCCGGTATGTGAAGGTGGCCAGGCAAGTATATCGTACCCGGTATGTGAAGATAGCCAGGCAAGTTTCACTTGCACAGAATGTGAAGGTGGCCACGCATGTATAACGTACCCGGAATGTGAACGTGGCCAGGCAAGTATATCGTACTCGGTATGTGAAGATGGCCAGGAAAGTTTCACTTGCACAGAATGTGAAGGTGGCCACGCATGTATAAGTTAACGTACCCGGAATGTGAAGGTGGCCAGGCAAGTATATCGTATCCGGTATGTGGAGGTGGCCAGGCAAGTATATCGTACCCGGTATGTGAAGATGGCCAGGAAAGTTTCACTTGCAAAGAATGTGAAGGTGGCCACGCAAGTATAACGTACCCGGTATGTAAAGATGGCCAGGCAAGTTTCACTTGCAAAGAATGTGAAGGTGGCCAGGCAAGTATCACGAACCCGGTATGTGAAGATGGCCAGGCAAGTTTCACTTGCAAAGAATGTGAAGATGGCCAGGCAAGTTTCACTTGCAAAGAATGTTATGGTTGCCAGGTAAGTATCACGAACTCGGTATGTGATGGTGGCCAGGCAAGTTTCACATACCACGAATGTGAAGGTGGTCAGGCAAGTACCGGTATCACGTACATGTATGTGGAATGTGAAGTTGGCCAGGCAAGTTTTGCATACCCCGAATGTGAAGGTGGTCATGCAAGATGCACAAACCAGAAATGTGAAGGTGGTGAGGCAAGTTTCACATACCCGGAATGTGAAGGAAGCCAGGCGAGTATCACATGCCTGGAACGTGAAGGTGGCCAGGCAAGCGTTGAGGCAGCCAGGCAAGCATCACAAACCCAGTATCACAAACCCGGTATAACATACCGGGAATGTGAAGGTGGCCAGACAAGTATCACGTACCCGGAATGTGAAAGTGGTCAGGCAAGTTTCACATACCCGGAATGTGAAGTTGGTCAGGCAAGTTTCACATACCCGGAATGTGAAGGTGGACAGGCAAGTTTTATACAACGGGAATGTGAAGGTGGCCAGGCAAGTATAACTTGCACAGAATGTGAAGGTGGCCACGCATGTATCACGTACCCGGAATGTGAAGGTGGCCAGGCAAGCATATGGTCATGATGGTACCCGGTATGTGAAGATGGCCAGGCAAGTTTCACTTCCACAGAATGTGAAGGTGGCCACGCATGTATCACGTACCCGGTATGTGAAGGTGGCCAGGCAAGTATAACTTGCACAGAATGTGAAGGCGGCCACGCATGTATAACGTACCCGGTATGTGACGGTGGCCAGGCAAGTATAACTTGCACAGAATGTGAAGGTGGCCACGCATGTATCACGTACCCAGAATGTGAAGGTGGCCAGGCAAGTATATCGTACCCGGTATGTGAAGGTGGCCACGCATGTATAACGTACCCGGAATGTGAAGGTGGCCAGGCAAGTATATCGTACCTGGTATGTGAAGATGGCCAGGAAAGTTTCACTTGCACAGAATGTGAAGGTGGCCACGCATGTATAACGTACCCGGAATGTGAAGGTGGCCAGGCAAGTATATGGTACCCGGTATGTGAAGGTGGCCAGGCAAGTATATCGTACCCGGTATGTGAAGATGGCCAGGCAAGTATATAGTACCCGGTATGTGAAGGTGGCCAGGCAAGTATATCGTACCCGGTATGTGAAGGTGGCCAGGCAAGTATATCGTACCCGGTATGTGAAGATAGCCAGGAAAGTTTCACTTGCACAGAATGTGAAGGTGGCCACGCATGTATAACGTACCCGGAATGTGAACGTGGCCAGGCAAGTATATCGTACTCGGCATGTGAAGATGGCCAGGAAAGTTTCACTTGCACAGAATGTGAAGGTGGCCACGCATGTATAACGTACCCGGAATGTGAAGGTGGCCAGGCAAGTATATCGTACCCGGTATGTGAAGGTGGCCAGGCAAGTATATCGTACCCGGTATGTGAAGATGGTCAAGAAAGTTTCACTTGCAAAGAATGTGAAGGTGGCCACGCATGTATAACGTACCCGGTATGTGAAGATGGCCAGGCAAGTTTCACTTGCAAAGAATGTGAAGGTGGCCAGGCAAGTATCACGAACCCGGTATGTGAAGATGGCCAGGCAAGTTTCACTTGCAAAGAATGTGAAGATGGCCAGGCAAGTTTCACTCGCAAAGAATGTTATGGTCGCCAGGTAAGTATCACGAACTCGGTATGTGATGGTGGCCAGGCAAGTTTCACATACCACGAATGTGAAGGTGGTCAGGCAAGTACCGGTATCACGTACATGTATGTGGAATGTGAAGTTGGCCAGGCAAGTTTTGCATACCCCGAATGTGAAGGTGGTCATGCAAGATGCACAAACCAGAAATGTGAAGGTGGTGAGGCAAGTTTCACATAACCGGAATGTGAAGGAAGCCAGGCGAGTATCACATGCCTGGAACGTGAAGGTGGCCAGGCAAGCGTTGAGGCAGCCAGGCAAGCATCACAAACCCGGTATCACAAACCCGGTATAACATACCGGGAATGTGAAGGTGGCCAGACAAGTATCATTCACGCACCCGGAATGTGAAGGTGGTCAGGCAAGTTTCACATACCCGGAATGTGAAGTTGGTCAGGCAAGTTTCACATACCCAGAATGTGAAGGTGGACAGGCAAGTTTTATATAACGGGAATGTGAAGGTGGACAGGCAAGTTTTATATAACGGGAATGTGAAGGTGGCCAGACAAGTATTACGTACAGTAAATTCCCTAATAATTGGTGAACTGGAAGTGAAACTTGCCACTCCAAAAGATATGCCACTTTCCAACTATTTGTCACGACCATTCCATGGAATCGGCCGTTTTCCAGTTATTTGTATTGACGGTTTTGAATCTGGAGCATCTCAGCATCTTGAAATGACTGTGTTTTCCATTTATTAGGATGAGAAAAAAATCACCCGTTTTCCAATTTATTTAGGGCGGCCAATTATTAGGGAATTTACCGTACCCGGTATGTGAAGTTGGTCAGGCAAGTTTCACATACCCGGAATGTTCCAGTCAAGTTTCAGGTATCCAAAATGTGGAAGTGGCCAGTCAAGTATGATGTACGGCAAGTTTTAGGTACCCGGAATATGAAGATGGCCAGTCAAGTTTCACTTGCACAGAATGTGAAGGTGGCCAGGCAAGTATGCCGAACCCGGTATGTGAAGGTGGTCAGGCAAGTACCGGTATCACGTACATGTATATGGAATGTGAAGTTGGCCAGGGAAGTTTTGCATACCCCGAATGTGAAGGTGGTCAGGCAAGTTTCACATACCGGGAATGTGAAGGTGGCCAGACAAGTATCACGAACCCGGAATGTCAAGGTGGTCAGGGAAGTTTCACATACCCGGAATGTGAAGGTGGACAGGCAAGTTTCACATAACAGGAATGTGAAGGCGACCAGACAAGTATGACGTATCCGGTACATGAACATGATGAAGGTGGTCAGGCAAGTTTCACATACCAGGAATGTGAAGGTGGACAGGCACGTATGCGAAATGTGAAAGTGGTCAGACCAGTATGACGTACACGGTACGTGAAGGTGGTCAGGCTAGTTTCACATGACCAGGGAAGTATCAAGTACCCGGTATGTGCAAGTGGCCAGGCAAGTTTCACATACCGTACCTGGAATGTGAAGGTGGTCAGGCAAGTATAACGTATCCCAGGCCCGCACAAATTTGAAATTTAAAGAGTTACGCCAAAAAACTTTCTGGTACCGTACCCTTTTTCTAATGGCGTAACCCAAATTTTTTTTGGGGGGGGGTAACCCATTTAAAAAGTCGAGTAATTCCATGTGTTACGAGGGAGAATGTGTTCATAACAATTCTGGTCTTAGTCTGTGAACTGTAGTCTTTTCCATTTCTTCTGTTTTGTTTTTGTTAAAGGGTGGTTATTAATGCTTGTGTAGTTGTTTGACGAATAATGGTTTCAAATAACCGAAAAGGAAAATAAATTCTATTATATTCTCTATTAAGATGAAATGAGCGTCACAGTTCTGCATATAAAAGTCGGAAACCAATAATCATACCATAGAATATACGCCGACCGTGAAGAGCAGTGTCAGTGAAGATTATCAAAAATCTACAGCCGATGAATGGAAAGAATGGTTGGCGTTTTGTCAGCCGAGTCATAGTTCAATATTGCCAAAGAGTACTAAAATGCTAATGACAGGCTCTGTGTGATGATGTGCAAATCATGTACTTTTCTGAGAAAACTTCGACTACCGCTACACAGAAAAGTTCTCGTAGTAGCCGTCATTATTGTTAGCTATCCTCCGCTTATGATGCGAGCAGCCAGCGCCCAGATTACGATATATGATTGAATTTTTTTTAAATAGAAATATTCGTGAGATTGTATAAGTTTTTATTCACACAAACGGACAAAGGGTTACGCGGGACTTTATCCACGCAACCTATGCGCGAAGGAAACGATGGTTCGCGCAATTTGTGCAGTCCTGTACGCGGAATGTGAAGTTGGCCAAGCAAGTTTCACGTGTGCGAATGTGGTCAAGAAAGTATCATGTACCGTACCCAGTGTGCAGGTTTCGTGGACGCCTTGAAATTGTTTTTTACTTTGGTCATTCTCTTTTGACTATATTTTATTACCGGTATGTAAAGAAAATACTTGTTAATTTGGGTTCACTTTAATTTGGGTATTTTGACTTTCATTTGGGTATTTTGACTTCCATTTGGATTCATTTGGGTAATTCATTGGACCGGATGAACAGTTATCCCGCCTCAGACACAATCGTCCAATGAAAATGAGCGATTACGGTCACATGGTCACCCCATATTTTTCCATCTCCCGCAGTCTGTAACTAGGTTATCTTCCTTTAGCAGGCGTCGTCAGCAGCATAGATTCTGTAGTAAAGGCACTCGCTTCGAGCACTAGTGGGACTTCGTTTTGAAGTTTACAGCAAGTTTATGTGTAATAAAGGTGAGCTTCGGCAGCTGTAGTTCTAAATTAGATAGCATTCAATTTGCGAACGGCTCCTATTTAATGGTACTCCGCGAGTTTGGACGCTTACGTGTGACTTCACATGCAGTGTTTGTTTCATGAGCAACAACAACATAGGCTAAGTCAGTTCACAAGCTATCCCTTTCGCCCCGATTTCTTCCCAGGGACATTCAGAAAGGGTCTTCGACAGGATAAATTCGTTACACGGTTTGTCTGTGACCCAATACAGAAATATATGGGGTCTAAAATTTATATTGGGTGAGGCGACAAACCGTTTAACTCATAATATGGTAGATTTTTCAAGCAAGAGAATTTGGGGATTTGACTTTTATCGTAAAATGAGCTGAAAAATGGATGGTGTAGTGTAGATAAACTACAGATGTCAGTGAGGTGGGAGATACTGTCAGTTCAGTGATATTTTTGAAGTAGCAAAGTTGAAATGATGCGCAAGGCTGTTCACGCCATTTTTTCATGGAACGAGTGGAACTTCAAAGAGTCAAAGGAATAAGGGACATGCAGTATTCCAGGCAGGGTCAAGCCGATACTGTCAAAACTACTAGATGGTACTGGATGGGCATGGAAAACTTGACAAACAAGGTTGAATATAGGTACTTGAATAGTGATAGGGTAGAAAGTACTTAGCCCAAGAATGGCTGTAGTGTCGCCGTATTATGTTACCGACTAACAGCCAAGGGGCCGCCTATACACAATTCATATATCACACATACAACTTCGAATGGCATTGCCCAATAACCTAACTGCACACGAAATAAAACGGCAGCGAATAGTAATAAACTATACCTCATTTTTCTCTACATTGGTCCTTCTCGCCGTCTGGCAACTCTCAACGCTTAATAATTCCTCGTTCTTGAGATATCATCCTTTATTCATGCCTTCTTGGAGTTTTCGGACATATTTTGAATTTCAGCACAGCGCAAGATAGCGGTGCGCGCATGCATCACGGATTGTGTTCATTTCTCCGAGCTTCGCCGAACTCCGGACAGCTAGGAACAAACGGAATATGACGGAAGATAATGAGATCGAGAACATAAGCAAACCAGCACACTTCATCGCCATTTTAGGCAAAGTCCGGACAAAGTCATTTACATGACCGACGATTGAATGGCTGCCGCTGTCAGCTGTTATACAAATCTGCCGCGAATGTTGCACAGTTGCAGAACAATTGATGATAAGTCAAGAATGAGGGAATACCGAGAGTTCCAACTTGGAGGGAAGTGACAAAAGACTACAAGGAGAATAACGAGGTACATGTTATTATGACCAGCTACTGTGTTATAATTGTGTGTGCAGCCATTGAAATGTCCGAAACGCTGGTGTTACGGAGTTCAAGAATTGGCGGGATGAATTGTAAAGGGGAGGAACTACAGCAGTGTACTGAAACAACAGCCACGCCAACCTACACTGCAAATCTACATATAGCTAGAAAGTACTATACTAACGACAGGAGATGACACCGCTTCAGCATAAGTTTTCTTCTTGACAACCACATGGACATGTGGCAACAACCCGGCACTGTCGAGCGTGTCGTGGCCGAGTGGTTAGCGTGTTTGACTCTGACCCGGAGTGCTGCAGCTGGCGTGGGTTCGCGCCTCGCCAGTGACCGCTTACATATATACTCGCCTATTCACAAGGCGCTGGGCTGATTCAGTGTCCAGGGTAAAATGGACTGATGGTGGAACTAGTTGCTACGCTAGACCTTCGCCAGCGGAGGCACTTGGGGAATAAAGTACCTGGGTGTCTTTCAGTGACCGCTATATAAATTCACTCACAGTAGTACATCGCATACACCGCTAGGAAGCTCACATGGTTAGACTATCACAGCACTTTCAGGATGGTAGTTCGTCCAAATTGTAGAGTTGTAATAATGTACTTTCAGGATAGTAGTTCGTCCAATTGTAGAATTGTATAATAAATGTTCACTTCACAGCACGATAGTGGAGCTATAAAAATGTTGAGTGGTTCCAATTGATTGTATAATAATAAATATGTACTCCGCAAGGAGGTGCTCCTATGTAAAGGACGAATTTACGAACGATACGATACGATGTGGCAAAGCGTGTACCCTGGGGTGGAGGCCTGGCAAGGATATCCCTCGGCGTCATCATCATGATCCTGCAAAGATAAGCTTCCCGACATTTCGGGCACAAAGTTAGCTAAATAATATATAGCCCTCAAGAGTATGAGGGCTATAGGTCGGTCCCAGTCACCTCCAGCGAGGGTTTTAGATAATTTTATTACGAATCACCCACCTCTGAAACTGCCGTACACCTAATCTCTTTGTAAATTCACTATACTGTGGAAATAGTACATATCGCCGTCTGAATTTTCCAGTCGACAACTTTCACTTTGAGGTATGATAGCACTCCATTTCCAGCTAACACCCTGTATGCTTTCATACCTGTCACTTTACACGCGCCATGTTCAATTGCAAACGGCCAGCACACATAATACAGTGACGTCACCAACATGGCGCGTAGAGAGTTGAAGTTTTCGACTGGAAAATTCAGACGGCGATATATTCGTTACTATTTCACAATAGTGCTCAAGATTTTAAAATAGTGCGCAGGAGGGGATAGAGATTAGGTGTACGGCAGTTTCAGAGGTGGGTGATTCGTAATAAAATTATCTAAAACCCTCGCTGGAGGTGACTGGCACTCAACCACTGAAACGCGGAAAACAACGAATTACGTCAATTATACCGTATTTTTGCTTGCATGTTGTCTGATCGTACTATTCTTGTTTATCTGATGATGCTAAACAATAATGATCTTATGGATCAACCTCCCCACAGCGCATGCTCCATTTCGCAGGCTCCAATAACATGTTATTAGACTAGACTCGTACCTAGCCCTCAACTCACACGCACCGTTGGGGTCTAGTTAGCGGCAGGCATTTTGTATTCTCTGATTGGCTGAATTACCGGTCTAAATCTGGACCGGTAAATAGACCAATGTCAATATGTGTTGTTGTTGTTGTTCGTGTGTATCAAGTGACCAGTACTCGTCTATGGTGCGATAAAGGGCCTTGAGCGCTACGGCCACCAATCCACCAAGTATTATATAGATCCTTTGTAAGATTTGATGAGCGATGAGCGATTATGGTAGGTTTCCTAAATAAAGCCCTCGCTTCTACGACTACCACGACGTCCAGCAAGACGGTACATCTTCGGAAAATTTATGACCTATTCCAAGGTTCTTGGCGTGACATGTACATGATCAGGTCAGGGGATTTGCAGCATTTCTGTTCTTCATTCAATACATAGTACTGTTCATACGCCCTATGATATGTACTTTTGTTGCTAACATTATGCAAGTTTTGTTGTTAAAAAAAATAAAACTGAACGTACTTGTAGGCCTACTCGTTTGAAGCAGCAGACATTATAAAATTTAGTTGACCTAGATTCTGCATTGAAGATCAACCATTGAAGCGCGGAAAACAACGAATTACGTCAATTATACAGTATTTTCGCCTTCATGTTGTCTGATCGTACTAGTCTTGTTTATCTGATGATGCTAAACAATAATGATCTTGTGAATTAACTTTGTGATAGGCCTAGGTCATAAATTTTCTGAAGATGTATCATTTTGCCGACGTCCAAACAAGCATGGAGGGGCATTGTGGGTGGAGAATACCATGGGCCAATCACTGTGCAGTGCTGATTTAAAATGCCTGCCGGTAACTAGTCTCCATAGAGCGATAGCGAATTGGAGCTGGGTACGAGTCTAGTTATTAGACCCCCAGCGAGGTGGTTGCTTATGGATGGCGAAGTGTACGCAAATGACCCATTCGCAACTGCCCCTCATTCGGAACTCCCGAGCGGAAATCTACGAAGGGGACCGATTCTACGGAGATCCCCGAGAAGTTGCGAATGCATCGCCCCTCTGTTAGACTAGAATGTTACAATGAGGCCACCAGTATGAACAACCGTTGACCTTTATTTCGTTCATTGTTATTGTTTGTACCTTGTCTCATGTAGGCCTGTATATTTCGGTACAATAAATGAATCTGAATCTGAATCAACCATTTCATATTTGCCATATTGCAGTTATTTACTTATTATTATGATCAATTAGGATGCTGTCATCATTATAAATGACTAATACTACATTCGGGTACAAGTTGAATGCCTGGTAGAGCTTGGTAACGTGTGTCTAATTTCGCTTAACCCGGAGCTAGGGGCCTTATTCACTGATGTATTTTAAGATATTTATGGTGTTCATATGAACAATCACAATCAAAGTGTGACTGAGATACATCATACTCTGGATAACGAATTTAAAACGCAAAATCATCGATTCCGGCAAACAAGCGCCTACGGAGTAGTCTCCCCTGCTTGATAACAGCTGTCACCAGAAGAGGGTGTTGATGTAGAACTTCCGGTTCCTGCTCGTGGCCACGTCAAATTATTTTGAAGAAACACCAAGTTTTGCGAGTGGTTTTCCTGACGAGTGCTTCAAGATTTGATTTCTTAGTTGATGTGAAGACTCTTATACTCCATATTGATGCTGTGACATATTTTTGTAAGTTGACTTTCTCTCACTGTTTGTGTTACATGTCATGCCGGTTGACCGGGTTGAATCGGCATGTTACAAAAAATGGCGGAGTCGTCAGATTTTCACGATGACGACTGACTTTTCCAACAACAACAACAATTAATGAAAATTGGTTATTTGAGAAGCGTATTATATGACATGAGCTTAGCATTTAGAAGTCGTGGTATGTAGTACAAGGCTGGATAACAGCTTCTTTATTGATGTGGGGCTGAAGTTTCGTTGCTTCCAACTTTTTCCAAGCTTTTTTTTTCTCCAACGATAGGTACGCGACACTGCAATAAAGAAGTAGTTAATCATAGAATAGCTGTGTGTTATATAAAGTTATCTGGAGACAGAACGTCAGATGAAAAATTCCTTCAACCCTAGTTCAACAAGCTAAGCCCAACATGACCAACAACAACATCCAATTTCATGTAATTCGACCCAAATACGTATGTAAATGGATGTTCGATTTCATTAATAGGTACTGGTACTCCAAAACTGGTCTTTGAAAATGGCATAAGTGCAAGGAACACTGCAGTGCGCATGCACCGCTAATAACACGAACACTTTACGATATGTCGTAAAGAAGAAAGCGGGGCCTAACGCACGTGGTCAAGTTCCATCTCGGTTACCCCAGCAGCTGATGACGCTTTCTTCTTTACGACATATCGTAAAGTGTTCGTGTTATTAGCGGTGCATGCGCACTGCAGTGTTCCTTGCACTTAGGCCATTTTCAAAATTTGAGCATGATAGGAAGATAGTGATATGAGTTGGTGCTATTTACGTGCACTTGCGCTGCAGGAATGAGCCAGATACTTTGTGTCGGGGGAGAGAAGTATATTTGACATGTTTACAACCCGTTAAATGCCATAGTCAATTGTACATTTTGTCATGTTTGGCCACGAAGAAAACGACGCTACTGATATCTGTCCAAGTAAGGATGTGCAACTCAGTGGTGGCTACATACACTGAGTTGCATATATGTGGCTAGCCAGCTAAATACTCGCGAAACAGCAAAACGTGATATATAACTGTTGAGTTGTACTATTGGTAATTCAGAATGCTGAGTCAGGCTGTTTGAACATACAATACTACTTTGATAGTAATAATAAATACTGGAAGAGATATTGCAAAATTTGTTCCCACAAACGACCAATTTCTAAAACAATTCTATAAAGTAATAATGACAGTAGAACAGTTCATTTTTTCCGTTCATTTCAGAAATTCTCGAAGAAGCACATTGCTTGCATGCAGGTAACCCAGGGCAACATTAGCAGATCAAATCAAATGGCGGCATGGCTACATCAGTTTTTCCGAGACCTCCTGATCTATTGTTTGATAAATGAAAACAAAGCCACATGGGTGCTGTGATTTCTATGAAACACTGATTACTCCTGATAAAAGACAAAAGAAACTAAATTAATCTCCCCTGTTTCTGTAGTGAAATCGCCAGGTGGCAAAGTTTTTCAAATAACGGACTTGACCATTGATCAGCTGTAGCAGCGGGGTGAAGTCTGGCTCCCACAAAAAAGACTTTATGATACTACCAGAGATTTAGTACTTCTTGACGATGATCTGCGATGAGCTTACACATTCTTTATACTGGTGAGATTTTTTCCCATTATCTGCAATTTAACTGTTGGTCCTTTGAGTCCCTATCATTAATGTACACACACATAAACTCCTCACAAAAACACAAAGGATAGGAAATAATGATAACGTCCTCATTAATGAAGTTGATGGTATAAGGTACGTCCATTTACAATAGTATTTGGGTCGAATTACCGGTACATGAAATCGGATGTTGTTGTTGGTCGTGCTCTGCAGCTTCAATTCTCCGAAGCAAGTACGTGATCACCACCTGGTCACACACTCAAGGACTATACTGCCATAGAACCTGATAAACATGCTGACGAGAAGTTC
>JAVTVY010053118.1:0-25296 GCA_036873755.1 Hanleya hanleyi | reverse complement strand
TACAGGGGTGAAATCACCTGTTTTCGAACCAACACGATATCCGTACAGAAGATTAACCGGTTCCGTAAACGAAATCAGTCTTCAACTGTTGGGCTCGACAGCAATCTATTCGGTATGAAAATATGCGGCATTCACCCCTTTATTGCAGAACATAAACAATTTCCACAAACGGTTATCGAATATGATCGTCCAAGTACCGTTGTTGTTGCACCCAATTTGTCCAGTTGCGATAACGACTTCCGGTTTCGGAAACAGCGCCCTCTATGAGGCCAAGTCTATTTTATTATCTGTTTAAGGGCTGTTCCAGGAAAAATCCTATGAGGGGGGTGGGCGGCAACAAATTTGAAGCCCTACCACCCATAGGAATATTGTATTGCTGAACACCCCTATCCACAGGAATTTAATCCAATGTATCCTCTCTGTCTGGAACCACCCATAGGAATTAAATGCAAACATGAGGTTTGTCAAAATTTTGATGTGCCACACTTTTATCCTGATATCCAAAGATTGGTTACAAAGTATCCCGGTTAACTGTACATGCTCATGGACTACTCGCTCATGACACTGTGTCAAGTTCATGCCTGAAGGCGGTGCTCGATACATTGTACATCCAGAAATTTCGCCCAGCGTATATACATTTAAAACAGTTTCATTGTTCGATGAACACGACGAAAACAGATAAGAATATATAAATAAATATCACTTGAAATAAATAAAAGAAATATACACTATATAGAAGTTCAAACTCCAAACAGCGCATGTTCGGACTTTGATAGAAGTCATCTGCAAAAGGTCGCCAAAATTGTTAATTTCCTTAAGTTAATGACGCAAACACATTTGTCGATGAGAGTGATATTTAATAGGCCTACCCAGACAAACACATTGGACTGATGTGTATTCCTCGTAATCCTTCATGTTTTGAAGATGCACCAAAATTGATTTCAGAATGATACAAAGATTTAAAAACAAATACTGGTACTTTGTACAATTATCTCCCTAGTTTAATCTGTGGCGTGTACCACTCCTCCTACTCATCCTCCCCCGCTTTAATACTCACTAATATATTATTCAAGGCGCCGGCCAGGGAGAACCAGTGGGGTGAGAGACATGGGGTGTTCACTACATGAGATCCCTTGGGCCAGACTTGCACCCTACAGTAGAACGGTTCGATGAGTAGTATAGAAAGGGCACAACTGGTCGCATAGGTGTGGCGCGGGTTACGGAGAACCAGTGGGATGAGAGACATCCGTCGCGACTCCACCAGTTATCTACTACAATGCTATATTGTGTTACTAAAACAATGATGGCATTGTCATATCAACGCTTTAGTGTGTTAAATTACTGTCATGCATTCCTTCTCAGGCATCTTATCCAGGGCGTCTAATATCATATTCCTGATATCCTGATCCTCGTCATCTTTATCTTTGTTACATATTATAACGTAATTGCATGGAATGACTGCACCACCCTCTTTCTCATGCACTGGAGGCCAAGGTGGAAAACTTCCGCAAAGACTGAATAACCAGAACAAATCAGTTTTCTGAAGACTGAACTAAGACCCCAGGGGGCATGGCCGATTGGAAGTCCTGCAACATCTGCGAGTTTGAGAAACCTCTTTGCATCAGTTTCCATTTGATGCTGATTTGATGCTTCGTTTTGCGAGAGTTTTATTGCGATTATCTTGAAATTATTCACTGACTTCCTAGCAAACAATTAGTTTTCATCTATTTTTTTAACGGCCGGTTGTCTAGGTCGACTATACGCATGGAAGTGGCATAAAAGATAAATGTGACGGGACTCAGTTACCGGTACGTGTGTTCGGAAATGGCTAAACGACAAGCAGTTGATAAAAAATGGTATAAATAAAAAATCAGAAATGGTATGAACCTACTTTTTCTACGATGGATTACTGGGTTGTTGCCGATAATTTCCAGTAGACTGCGATTTAATATTTACGTGTGACACGCGTAGGCCAGAGCGCCAAACTTGAAATTACTCATTGCAAAGCACGTGCTTTTTGCCCTTAGCTAACGGTAGGTGAAAGTTACTGCGGATTGCAAGATATACAAAACCCGCTATGCCGAGACTGTGACCGCTTTTCAAAAAAAGGAATACATTAACTTTTAATCGCCATGCATCCACCGATCTGAAGCAGCGTCTTTCTCTCCGAAAACGAAGTCGGTAGTTACGGATTTCTGGAACCGGACAATTTACGGAACCGGATAATCTTCTGTACTAAGTTAATTTTACTGACCGCTAGTTTTAGATTTGATACAGTGATTTGTCCGGTCAGAATATATGTTTATATAGAAACAACAGAGAAAAAGTTCTGTATATGAAACTATTCCAGGCCAGGAATGTTTTTATTATTATTATTGGAAAAAAAACAAAAACAAATTGGGGGGGAGGGGGGGGGGAAGGTGCAAAACTCATATTGAATACATCTTTTTTTGATCAGGTTGCAAGCATATGACCGAAATGAAAATTTCAAGGGTGATGTTGTCATGGAATAAGAGCATGTCATGGACATTCCGCCATCAGAAGAGTACAAAGATTTGAACAGTGATTCCAAGGTAGAGTAAATATCCCTTCAATGACTGTATCTGGATTGATTAATTACTAGTCATTATTAGTAATATGAATTGTTTGTTTGTTTTTTATTCTGTTTAATGCATAGCTGACTAGAAGCATGATCATCAAATTAGAAATACATGTATGGTAGTTTGTATGTCGTTGGCTGAACACCTCACCTACATTTACCTCCATTAGTTTGCTCTCAATGGAAAGGAAGATTGATTTTTATTTGCAACGGAATGAATTTTCTGTTTACAAGTGAAATAGGCTGAGAGCACAGTTTAAAATATGAAATTCTGTTCTGTAACCGGTACTTTAGACTATAAAACTGTCACGTTTAACAGTATTCTGTTGGTCCTATCTGTGTTTCTTGCCTGGCATGTACTGGTCTTCAGTGGCATCACTGGTCTGCAAGATCGGGCAGATCAGAATGACAGATTCCTTTAATGTAATTTGATACTAAAATGCATTTCTGCCTCTCTTTTCAGGTAACAATAATTTGCTACAGAATGTATACTGCCCTGATTGAGTTTTATCTAATATAAATAATTGTGTTTGTATTTCAATGATCTATAGGAACAGGCAAATACTGGACCCCACTCATTGTGTGAATTGGTAACAGGATAATGGATTAGATTGGCTTGTGGACCTCATGTGAATACCAGTTATCCTCTCCTACAAGGAAAGGAAGTTACACCTGGAGGTGAGGAAATCTTATAATCACTGCATGTCTGAGAAAAAACTGTGATATCCTGTTCATTTCTAAGAGGTGGGATGTCCCACCAGCTGGGCCTAAATTAAAAAGGTGTTTGTTTGGGGTAACAGACCCTGGTCAGTGAGAATGTGTCGATCGGTCGAAAATTTATTTTATTTTATTATTTTTTTATTTTTTATTGGGCAGTCAGTTTACTGTCTGTCTCAAATTACGATGGGATGGGATTGTCGGCGAAATATCGGAGCCAGTTTATCTCAAAGCATTGAAATTCTTCACAGTATCTATATGTTATTTGTGCATTTTTATTCTGAAATTTACCAGTACCCCACATGTTATTTTCATAGCGCCTACAATGGTACAACATTGCAAGCCCAGTCATTCTGCTTTGAAAATAACATGCAAGGTATTGAAGATTTTCTTTGGTTCTGAACAGATTTCCTTCAAATTTCAGAATAAAAATGCAAAAATTAAGTATAGTTACTGTGGGGAATTTCACTTCTCTGAGGAGAACATATATTGCCGAAATTTGGTACACAGGTTCCCCTTGGGGTCTAGTTGTGCAAGATACCTTTTGTGGCCGGATTCACAAATCCAATATGGCCACCAGGTGGCCATCTTGGATTTCCCCATGAAACATTGTTATTGCGATTTCTCAGCAACTACTGCGTGGATCTTCCTCAAATTTGGTACACAGGTTCCCCTTGGGGTCTAGTTGTGCAAGATACCTTTTCTGCTCTGCTTCGAACATCCAATATGGCCACCAGGCAGCCATCTTGGATTTCCCTGCGAAACTTCGTTATCGTGATTTATCAGGAAGTACTGCATGGATCTTTCTCAAATTTGATACACAGGTTCCCCTTGGGGTCTAGTTGTGCAAGATACTTTTGTGGTCTGATTCAGAAATACAATATGGCCACCAGGCGGCCATATTGGATTTCCAGATGAAACATTGTTATCGCGATTTCTCAGGAACTACTGCATGGATCTTTCTCGAATTTGGTACAGAGGTTCCCTTGGGGTCTGGTTGTGCAAGATACAATTTGTGGTCTGATTAAAAAATCCAATATGGCCACCAGGTGGCCATCTTGGATTTCCAGATGAAACATTGTTATCGTGATTTCTCAGGAACTACTGCGTAGATCTTTCTCAAATTTGGTACAGTGGTTGCCCTTGGGGTCTAGCTGTGCAAGATGCCATTTGTGGTCTGATTGAAAAATCCAATATGGCCAACAGGTGGCCATCTTGGATTTCCCCATGAAACTTTGTTATCGCGATTTCTCAGGAACTACTGCATTGATCTTTCTCAAATTTGATACACAGGTTCCCCTTGGGGTCAAGTTGAGCAAGATACCTTTTCTTGTTCGATTCGAAAATCCAATATGGCCACCAGGTGGCCATCTTGAATTTCCCCATGAAATTTTGTTATCGTGAATTCTCAGGATATTGCTGCATGGATGTTGATACACAGGTCTCCCTTGTGGCCCAGTTGTGCAAGATACCTTTTTTGGTCCATTTCGAAATTCCAATATGGCCGCATCTTGAATTTCCCATGAAACTTTATCATGAAATCTCAGGAAATAACTGCATGGATCATTTAGTGTTCAGGGGGGACAACACAAGTTAGAAACTCATCTATTGCAGTTCTTTAGTAAAAATTTCTCACATCTACTTTCTCCAGTTACAGGCAGATGAGCTACAGTGCCGTGGCACTATCTTTTATTGTCTTTTAAGGTGGCTATGTATGGTAAAACAGGTCCATGTTGGTACTGCAGTCTTCACGAATAGTGATGATGGAAAAAATCACAAGGTTGTATTTTCTGGAGAAACAGTATGGCAACAAACTTCTCCCAACCCAGACCAATGTAGACGCACCTCTCCCAGGCTTTGTGTCACAGGAACTGGCTGAGCGACAGTGTAAGTTGAAATAAATTATTCATATCTGTTAGGGGAACATGGAACACATCAGTTACACATTGCCAAGGTTGGCGGCTGTCAAGGTTGGCGGATAAGTTTGAAACTTACATTGAAGAGCACCAGTATGCTGTGAATGTACACTGCCAGGTTCTATTTACTTCTCCTTTCAATGATCTCCCACCGAGCTATCAGTCTTTAGCGACAACATGTAAACTGCTGCATTGTTGTCTGGACTGTATCTTCCTTATTAGTTGGTCAAGGAGTCTTAACTTACACGAAGATGCTCAGATATCATTCAACTGTTCCATAGAAAGTTGGAAAACATCATTGATATACCATTAAACTTTAATTTATGCAAAATCATGAGTGATACATATCGCTGATACCATACCATTCAACTGTTCGATACAAATGTTGGGATACATCATTGATGAATCAAGAGTCTTTCAAATCAGGCAGAAGCCTTGGTGGCCA
Organism: Hanleya hanleyi; assembly: GCA_036873755.1. Classification (NCBI taxonomy): domain Eukaryota; kingdom Metazoa; phylum Mollusca; class Polyplacophora; order Lepidopleurida; family Hanleyidae; genus Hanleya; species Hanleya hanleyi. Next base: position 19,619 of record JAVTVY010053118.1, on the reverse strand, counting down.
TCTTTAATCATGTAAATCATTAATGATACCTACTATTCAACTGTTCAATACGAAAGTTCTCGTTACCAGCATGCAGTGAGAATGATAATTCCTAGGCAAGCTTAACTTGCATCACACATGCATAGGGCCAGGACCATAGAAAGCCTCATGCAAGATCATTAATGATCTATATCTCGAATACCATCAAACTGCTCACTATGAATCAAGTTTCTGTGGCCTGATAACTTGGAGTTATCGAAGAATTGAGTGGTTTTCAGAGGCACAGCTTCGTATATAAAGGAGATGGTATTGTAAGGCGGGGTTTTTGCCCACAGCCAGCCGAGTCACAGGAATGTACATTTCTTCTCAACGATCTTCCATCAGTGGGAATATAATGTTATCACACAACACCAGGTTAAATGGCGTTCTGGTCCAAGGGGTCCTTCGCGTCTAAATGCGTGTCGGAAGCACAAGTTGTGGATTTCAGTTTCATGTGATAACTATAATCATAACGCAACCGCACTAAAACTTTCACATATTGTGTACTTATATATTCTCTTGCTGTTACATTAAAACCTGAGTATTTTTAGGACATTTTATTTTTTTAATTTCAACCACACCACGTATAGGCCAAAATCCCGCCTTATCGTACCATCATCTTTGAAAAAATATTACTTGTTCTTTGGTAGATCTGTATATCTCGAACCCTATGCTGTTAGTTATATGAACATAAATGGCCTGATCAATGATGAGAGTGATCTGAATTTATTGTGTTTTGTTTTAGCCAGTTTTGTAGGGGTCAATGTTTGACTGCCATAATCATGAAACTGGAATATTTGTATGCTCAACCATATTTGTTTCCTGTATTAATTTATTACGATAGCTCGGGCATTCAGAATATACTAATCGTTTTTCATTGTTTGACTTCCAGGTTATGTTTGCAACCAGTTCAAGGGCACACCGTGGTCCAAAGTAAGGAGAGGCATCACTCAGAAATGCCATGATGCAGCAAGGTCAGATAGAATCCGCCAGAAAACACCAATGAAGAAGCATGATCTCCACATGTCAGAAGAGCTGGTGGATTCTTCTTCAGCTTCACCCTCATCTGCCGTGGATTCGTCATCCTCTGACGATGACAACGACAGTCCCCCAAGGAATGCTAAAGGCCATCCCACAACAGGTGGCAAAAGACCAAGACAGATTTTTTTAAACCTTTGAGGGATGAAAAACCATTCTACTTGACACAGACTTTCAATGTGCTTCCCATTTTGTGCTCCGGTGTTTTAAGACATGGTACAATGTATATTTTATGCTGCTAAAGAATAAAAGGTAAAATACGCGTGGATTTTGCTTCTGCTGGTGGTTATTTTAAGGGATGAATGATATTGCAGGAGGAATCCGGACAGACTAGACAGTCTGTACAAATGACATGCCCTTATAGATAGAAGATGCCCCCCTCCCGCACACCCAAGGAATTCCGTACAGATGGTGTTTTGTGCACCCTGCCCCGTAATTTCACCATTTGTGGGGATACTGCAGAGTGCTCTGCCCAATTCATTCCCCACTCCCAAATAACTACCTGGTAAATAACCCATTGCTGGTACATTCGGGGGCGACAACCCCACGACATCCCCACACATGGGGATATTGTAGGGTTACTGTGGGGATGTTGCCATACCTCTTTGTGGGGTTTTCTGCCCCAAATTGGAATTACTGCCCCGCAGATTCCCCACGTGGGGATATTGTGGGGTTTTCTCTCCCATGATGGAATTACTATCCCGCAGATTCCCCACGTGGGGATATTGTGGGGTTTCTCTCCCATGCTGGAATTACTGCCCCACAGATTCCCCACGTGGGTATATTGTGGGGGTTTCTGCCCCGCAGATTCCCCACGTGGGGATATTGTGGGGTTTTCCGTCTCATGCTGGAATTACTGCCCCGCAGATTCCCCATGTGGGGATGTTGTGGGGTTTTCCGTCCCATGCTGGAATTACTGCCCCGCAGATTCCCCACGTGGGGATGTTGTGGGGTTTTCTGTCCCATGCTGGAAGTACTGCCCCGCAGATTGTGGGCTTTTCTGCCCGCAGAATCCCCACGTGGGGATATTGTGGGGTTTTCTGTACCATGCTGGACTTACTGCAGGAATATTGTGGGTCGATCCCATACCAGCTTTTAATATAGTTCCCCGCATCATCTCCACATGTAGGGAACATGTTGGGCTGGCGTTGGGATAGTGCGGGGATTTCATTCAGCTAAGCAGCATTAAGAAACTCCTTTTCCACGACTAAGTCCAATGTGGGAATTTTACCAAATCCCTACTCATTCCCCACATTGACTGTCCTACACATTCCCCACATGATCCCTACACAGCTTGCCAGACATAAACCCCACAAATTTCCCAGCTTATTGGTTTGTAAGGGAAGCAGAAATTTTGAAGAAATATGACAAAAACATCAGTTTTCTGGCACCCCACGTGGACGCCATCTCGAATTTACCCATGATCCTCTGCGCGGGGGTTATGCAAATAGGCTTAAAATGACCCCAATGTGACAAACAATAAAGTCAAGGAGTTTCAGCTCTCCATTTCTGTCGTTCCCGAGATAGCGCAGAAAGTTTGGTAGGGCCCCCAGGACAGGTAGGTTTAAGGAGAATATCTGAACCATTTTTACATATGACAAAGTTGGTATTCCAAAATTATTGAATACTAAATGACTTAAAATAGTTGGCCACGCGTATATGTAAATACCGGAAGTTCCATGCACCAGTGAGTAAAGGGGACATAATCCTGGCCGAATTAAGCTATAGCTGCCTGGCTCCCTCTCGCAGAAATAAACCCCACCAACTGGTGAGCTCTTCAAACTAAAAAGCTCATAAACTATCTTTGAAATAGTCCAAAAACACGGCATTAAAGACATATTCCTGAATGGCCATTACCCGATTTCCGGGAATAACACTCTGGCAAGGGAAAATATTACAGATGCCATTTCCACGAATTGAACCTTACAGCAAAAGCTTATTATTATTCAGCTTAATTCATCAGCTGCATCAAATCTAACTACTTGAAAATCTTGATGTGGACTATTAGCTTACATGTATGCAAGGTGTTTAAACTTGTATCGTCTACTATGGAAATTATGGGCCTTGTGTAAAAGTATTCGCGGCTTTCCAGTGGCTTTTAGCTGTTGTCCAATCAAAGGAATTACTCCTGTACATTGAGCGGTTCTTAAGTTAAAAATGGCTTACGTATATCACACCGTGCGGCGAATCATTTGTCTTCCCGGCTGGGATTAACCCTTATTTCAAAGGCCCGGTAATGCGATGATACAATAAACCTGAAACATGATGTCTTATCCCCCTTCTATGCCATGACGCACATGAAATTCAATGACACTTAAATGACAGTGGAGGATCATAGTAATAAAATTGTAATTACCCTTCCTCCCTCATGTAACACGACTTAAGTTTTATTGGCAACGCATGATCTCTGAACTGGCACAGCCGGTATAGCAAGCACTATAATTCTAATTTGATGTGTCCGGTTACTTACAGGGCCTTCCACCTTGCGGCACCTGTGCTGTACATTGACGAGTAAGGTAATGTCGTGTTACACAAGCGATGTTAGATTCAAAATTCTTGATCACGCGATTGAAAGAGGAATACAACGGCAAAGAGTCGGTATAACACTCACGAGATATAATTGAAAAATGATCTGATGCTAGATGTATTGTCAGTCTTTAGCTATCCAATGGGAGGTGTTACACCGAATCTTTGCGGATGAAACGTCATCCGGGTTTAGGTGAATTACGTACTTTATAATAAGAAGAGATCATGAACAGATAGGCAAACAGATATTGCTGAGTTAACTATATAGACGAAATACTATAGAAAATATGCAAGAAGAAACTCAAGTGGTAAAGAAGTAGCTACTGTAGTATGATATCTGTGTATGTACAGTGTTTGTTTGGGGGTTTGTTTAGAGCTTTGCTCACTACACTCAGTACCCTCGGTTAATCGAGATTATTATCATTATTCCATGTTGCGCGCATACACACATTCTCTTTCAGAGAGTTCCCCTAGCCCAGGAGTATCAATGTAATATAATTGTGCGGGAAAATGAGCCTGAAGTAATATTTTTCTTGCCATTGGACTGAACCCTGATAGGGTTATATCCTACTTCTAGCCCGTGATACAATGTACGACTATGACAAATGGCAGACGGGAATCACAAGGCTATTTCATTACCCTGTCACCTCCTTCATGTAACAAGACATCAATGATATTGTCAACGAGACGTCCTGGTTACAGAACTTCACACGTTGCGGGCACCTGTACTATGCGTTGACAATTACAATTCATAACATGATTGAAAGGGTGATAACAGCTCATCAAGGTTTAGGTCTATTGGCCATGAAAAAATAAGTCACTCGCTCGAAACGCTGGATCACTGTCATAGTCTGATAAATGTTTGATATGTACATTCATATTTATAATGCTCAGTTGATGTCGCTTTGATTCCATTTGGTTGGTTATTACGCAAATTAGCACAGTAGGCCCATCTCGTTACTCGTAACGGGTCGTTCTTGCGTGACTGAGATAATATTTCAAGAAATTACTGTTTTGTGTGCACAGTATTTAATAACCCCCAAAGGCCGAAATAATAATTGAATATATCGCCTGTGCTGGAGACCACACGCAGATGCTTGTCAGTCTTCATCAATATTGATTAATAACCATCTCCTCAACTGTTCTACTGTAAGCATATATTGTAAAAACATATCTCCTGGTAAAATAGTCCTTATTAATAAACGAAAAATATTTCTCTTTAATATGATTCTGGATAAGTATAGGCGCTACTCTGATCGGATTTCGGTTTCTTGTCATGTCACACAAGAAGATCTTTGTAACATCACCTGCCATCAGACGTTACTAAAACAGTGTCCCATTTGCGAACAAAAGAAGGTCTGATGCGCTTATGTGATAATTTGCAGAATTTCACCAACGGCGAAGTACTTGTATTACAGCCGGTAGTAACAATTCGTCCATTATCTTAAATTCTGCATTCATAAGTGTGAGCTCTTGTTTTATGAAGCCAATATAAATATTATTTAAAAAAAAAAAAAAAAAATCTCTACTTTCACTTTAGGGTACGCCATTCAGAAAGTTCATGCTGTTTGTGCTTCAATGAGGCGGATATATACATCATTTTGTTTCACACTTACGTTTATGTTAGTGGCGCTATTTGGAGTGTTCATGTTTGTCTGCCGTTTGGGACCCCCACATTTATACATGAACTGAGCTTATGAATTGACCGTCTCCGTTATAGCTGAGCGATATCCGACACATTACCATGTTATGCGATTCCGTCTCGATCCGGTGAAGTACAGATTGGCGATATCCGCCGGCGAAATACCATACATTTAATGCTTTTCATGCCACTTCCAAAATATCTACTTCCTGGTTTTGAAAATAATATAAAACTACTCTTCGTAAAATTTGAGAGGTCACATGGCTCGTAAAATGGCAGCGGTTAATTTCATATTAACTGAGGCATACCGTATGATCTTTATTCATAAGACATCCCATAAATAGCTGCTAGAGTAGATTCAAATGGACAGTCTCGGTGCTTTAATGAAGCGAAACTGGCTACAAAACTTGGAATGACTAAAAGACGACCATAAACGACTAATGAGAGCGTTATTTTATGCAGATCTTCAACGAACCAGTGTGATTTGATCAGTGAAAAGATATAGGTAATTATTCATTTTAATAGCAACAAACTGCCAACCGACACAATTATCAACATAATTACTTCTCGATACGACTATGTGCTGGTCGATTCTGAGGTTGAGCGTACAAGTATAAGCCACTTGATTACTAGCGAAGATGGACGAGAGTCATAGCCAAATCGTAATATTCACTTCCCATTCACAATATTCTAAAATTATATTCTCATTTATACGTAATACTGATCTACTGGTGTGCAACTAATGACATCTCTAAACCAGCTACTATTCATTTAGATGTCACAAATCTTATCGTATCAGCTACACACCTAGCTGACTTGTGTCAACACTTCTACGAGTAGTGTTGGGACTAAGTCAGCTATAATGCAGTAGAAGAATACTGAACGTAGGACTTTAGCTGATTTAACGAGCGCACCTTAAAGGGATTCATGAGCTACAGCCGATGGCAATTGTTGATGCGGTAATAGATTTCTGTCATAACTACGTGAATAATAGCTAGGTTTACGATGTCATCAAATCACTCATTCTTTGTCTAGATCGATATTTACAATTAAATGCCAGGACGCCATTACATGTCATCTCCGTATTCTCAGATATCACGATCATGAACATATATCCGTGTCATACAAGATATGCATCACAACATCTGCGTTTAATGAGACTTTATGTAATGGTGTTATATTTTATTGACCTTTACATGACCTCTTAAGGATATGTATTTTGTTGTTGTATGAAGAGTCTAACCCTGTCATAGACTGGCAAGTATTAATTCGAAATAGACCACTTGCGCGTCGACTTGATTCTTGTGCGTCGTATTTTTTTTGCAATGTCTAAGAAAAGTTACCTCCATTGCCCATGGTAAGAACCACCAACCGTGACTATTTCTGTAGTTTTATGTTAGGTGTTACAAAAGTTGTTAGCTGTTGAAATTATGAAAGCCGGATGCGGCCAACTCGCGTTTTCGCATTTTCGCATCCATAATAGTAACGCGAAAATTGGAAAACACGAGGCGAAATCGCGAAAAACCGACGCGCCGTTTTCGCGTCTTCGCGTTTTCGCGTTTTCGCTTTTACGCGTTACTATTATAGATGCGAAAATGCTAAAACGCACGATGACCGCACCCGGCTTTCATATGAAATAGTGTTGGAAACTGAATGTTTAAATACTATGCTTTAACCCTATCTGGTTTAACCCTATCTGGCCTGGGCTTTTGGGGACTTGTCCAGGCTTGGATGGGGGGGTGGTGCATTTTGTCCACCCCCACCACCCTTCCTAAATAGTTTTCTTACCCTTTGAGCTAGGGGGATGAAACTTACCCCACTATTACCCTTGGGTCAAGCCCTACCTGGAAATTTAAAAAATCCAAGATGGTGCTTTGATGACGCCACGTGACGTCATCTTCAAAACAAGCATTTTTTGTCGATTTTCAGTCAGATTTTTCGAATTCTTTATTTGTTTCTTTACAAAAACTGCATGATAAATTAGCAATTTCTGATATGAAATAAAATAGATAGCAGAATTTTGAAGAAAAACGACGAAAATATCACTTTTCCAGTACGCTGCAAGGATGCGTTTTTTAAATTACCCATGATTCTGCACTCGGGGGGTTATGCAGAAATCACCCCAATATGATAAACTGAAAAGTCCTGGAGGGTCAGCTTTCATTGTCGTTCCGGAGATAGGAGAGAAAGTTCGGGAGGGGGCGCCCATACCTTGTAGGGTTAACGTACATGTAACGTACAGGGAGCTCTTCCACAAAAAAAGCCCTTCAACATAAAAAGTCGCGTAGCCACACTAAACGATTTATCTGACCAAAAATGCGATAACATGAATGATCGAAAAAGATCGATTTCTGACAGTGTAAGTCGAAGCTGTCACAATACACAATTCTCCACATGAAACCATGCAAGGTATTACATGTACATCAACTAAAACCCCATGCAGTATTACATCATCCTTCCACAATCACAGCTCTATGTCCATCTTCATTTACGTTAGTAAATAGTCTCAGGCTATTATTCCTGTGTGTGACTGAGAGTCTGTAAAATAAATCTTACGCTCTTACTGTCTTACATAACAATCACTATTGACCTGAGCCTGATTTTGTCGTGTATTAGAAATTGGACAGGCGGAAATAAATAGGATGGTGTAATCAAATTATTACCCTGAAAATCGGGGATAATAATAAGTTTCATGCCGTCCCTGGTATATTTTCCATAGAACAGGTTTGATTGGATGCGTTGTCTTCTGAACGCAGACATAATCTTCGTACTGCAAGACAGTTGACAATAGGCAGTACATGCAAAAACCGCGTACCGTACATATGAATAACGAGCAAACGATTTCTTGTAATATAAAATGATTGAGTCGTCGATCTGATCAAATTAGCAATTTCCATCAACGTTTATCTCTCCAAGGAGCAGAATAGGATCTCAAGCTATTAAGATCGTATGGATCGATTCAGGTTTTATATCCTGTTATTAAACATGACTATGATTTATATATATATATATATATATATATATAGACTAAATGATCACAGTATAAACTGCCTTTGTGTATGGTAAATATAGTACTAGAAAAAAGTCATGACAAACTCGGACTGATTGATTTCGCTAACTAGTTTCACTGCTTTCAGCAGTTTATCAAAGCATCGTTTATTAAATTTAATATGATTGCGGTTCTATTTATGCATGTGTGTTTTACACAAATGGTTACGGTGGTCTTGGCGACATAATTCACATGCATAAGATTACAAATAAACAAAACGGAACTAATAAAAGGGTATGTAAGATATAACAACAATAATAATAAGTTAAGAGAATAAGCAAATCGACCAAAACAGCTTATACAATGGACAATGGTGTAGACCTGTATGAGGTCTAAGTTTCTGGTTTCGACATGCTTATTGCATTAATCTTTGCTATACGCTGTGTAGAAATACCAATCAAGGAGAGGTCATTCTGGTCTAGACGTGCTTATTATATTAGTTTATGTTATATACTGTATACTATTGCCAATTAAGGAGAGAACATAATAGAAAACATTGATTTGCTAACCACATTCATTTAAATTATGGTTAAAAGTATTACCTAATTATGAGGTTGCGAAAATGAAATAGGAAAAACATGTCAAATCTAATGGCAAATAAGGTTTCTTGAATACAAGTATATATGCGTGGTTTGGTGGGGGAGAGGTGAATTGATTACACTTTATTGAGTTCCGGGCGGAACTTATTAATGAAGTGCAATTCTTTAACTTCTCTCAATTTATTATCATCCCCTGATAACTTGAAAAATGGAGAAAAAAAAATTATATATATATATAAATGAAATCCAGCTAATGAATTTTATAAAGAATTTAATGAAAACTAAGTGATTTAACGAAAAAGGCGAGCGGGCAAATCAAAATGATAGAAATCGTCTTTCGTGAGCAAAAACATGGAGCTGAATGTCAGAATTGCTGCTGGTATCATGAGCCGTAAATGAATCGCGTTCAGAAGTAGACCTATACCTGTCGTTTTGATTATTACCGAGGAATAACCGAAGTTTCACGATCAAATGATTGTTATTTGAACAATACCAACATCAGCCAAAATTACAACTGCTACAAGAAATTCGGTATATTCAATTCTATAGCCTTATCTGGCCTGGGATTTTTCGGACTTGTCCAGGCCTGGGGGGGGGGGGCGAAATGACCCCCCTTAATTATTTTTCTTACCTCTTGAGCTTGAGCTAGTGGACTGAAACTTACCACACTATACCCTTGGATCAAGCTCTACCAGAAAATGTCACAAAAAACAAGATGACCGCTTTGATGACGTCACAGTGACGTCATTTTCAAAAACGTCATTTTTTGTCGATTTTTCGGTAAGATTTTTCGAATTTTCTATTAATGCAATTTTTCCGCAAAAACTGCATGATAAATTAGTAAATATTAGTGTTTATAGAATAGCTTTTGTCCACTTTTCATTGCGGAAAAAGCAGAAATTTTAAAGAAAAATGACGAAAACATCATTTTTCTGGTACCCCTCGTGGCCGCCATTTTGAATTTACACATGATCCTCTGCTCGTGGGGTTAGGAAACTAGGCTCAAAATGACCCCATTATGATATTCTATAAAGTCACGGAGTGTCAGCTCTCATTCTTTATCGTTCCGGAGATAGCACAGAAAGGCAAATTGTTGAGCAAAAATCCAGCTGGCGATCAATACCCACATTTCGAAGCCTCGTATAACCTATTTGGAACACTTGCGAAGAATAATTCTTTCAGCCAATGAATTCCATAACACGTGTATACTTACGGAGTGTGAGTAAATTTTCAGGAATTCTTCAAAGTTTTCGAATATAAAATTTAATTTGATTTTTCATCTGAAAAATTGACAAGAATAAAAATGTCACATACTCAGATCTGTTGCGCCCATAATCCAAAGACCTAATTCATATAATAACATTGGCACCAAAGCAAAAGGATAAATCATAGTACACATAATACTAGGCCAATTTCCTGCAAGAGAGAAGCGGTCAACATATTCCAATGACGCCATCAAGACATAATGATGTTCCAACAATATTATATCCGTATCGCTGATCAATATTCTTAATCCATATAGTATAGGATGTAAAGCCATTATCTAATGTATGATGTATCTCAGTCACGCATTGGTTGCGTCTGTTCATATGAACATCATGATGATCCTGAAATACATGGGTTCATACGTCCCCTAGGTCCGGTTTAAGCGGGATTAGACACGTACCGCCATAGATCTTGCGAGCTACACTCGTATTTTGCTATCAGCATGCGATATGTATCGCCAAATCTGAGAAGCTTGGAGTACAGGCGCTTGATGATATAGCCCTGTTTTACAAATTCTGCAATAATGTTTTGTGACGTTGACTAAAATCGTCACGTCTAACACCGGATATAGCAAATGCTAATAGGCGAGATATGTATACACCATATGCAGGCCCCTCTGGTATATTACTCTCCAGATTCGGATAGTTTTCGATGTCGAAATTGTAATCAATTTTATTTGTCGTAAACTAACATTGTATTCCCACAGTAGTGTGAACGAGATATCTTGTATTGCGAGAATCGCAACACTGGATTTGTGTAGACGTCAGTTATTATATAGACCCGAAGACATTCAACAGCAATATCACTTGTATCTGATTAGCTGGTAATATTGACAAGGTCATTGGTTCATACTGGCTAGAGAATAGCCATGACATCCGTTCACCGTTGAGCGACACTTTTCGGCTTGTCAGATAGTAAATTACGAATGCTGGAGCGCACATTCTGTTAGCGTGGCCGACAGAAAAGACAAAAACGCAGGTAAAATTTGTGGCATTTACAAGCCGCAGTATAAGCTGACCTGGAAACCGAGCAGTCAGTCAGCCCACGAAGATGCAGAGGGCAACAACATCAAGACGACGAAGGCATCTTGATGCGAGTCGCCGAAATTCTCCATGTACTTGGAGAGGAAGGTCTATCCAGTATCGGGTCAGCCAGTCAGTTGACTCAACCACGGTGACTTTGTGTCTATGATTTGTTGGAGCATTGTAGGGTCTATGTGCGTTGCTGCAAAGTTTTTACTATAAAAGGAGTTTTGTCCATGTGTACGTCCGATCTAGTGTGAGAGAAACAGTATGAACCGCGTGTGCATCCGTGTCTCCGAGTGGTAGTATGAATGGAGCCGTGCGCGAGTGCATGCTTCCGCGCCACGGGGTAGTGCTATGGTCTTAAAGAGGGTTCCCTGCTGTGACTTAGAGGAATGAGAAAGGTGTAGGGTGAAGGGTTGATGTTCTAGTCATTATTAACGACGAGGACGAGGTCCCCAATTGCAGCGACAAGAGACCCTGGCTCATAGAGATGAATTTTGGAAGACAAGGTTTTAATTGCTCGTTACGGGCTCGCCGATACTGCCAAATTGCTCACTGTTCTGTCTCTCCCCCGCTTAACCGGGTGTAGTATACAATGGCACATCATCTTTTCCTTAATCAACGCTGTATTTCTTCTTTTAAATTCGTCCCTGACATGAACATCAACTTCTGCGTATTCAGAGGATGGAAATAGAAATGGTAAACTAAAACCTGGAGATAAGATAGCATGATCGAATTGCCATTTTTGTAATGCGACGGAGTAAGTCGGAGCTATATAACATACAATTCTATGTCGATGTTATCTGTTCAACAAAATGCGTTCAGTCATTTTGTTTGACATCGAGGCTAATGGTATATCGATGAAGAATGACCACTTCCTGAAATAGTCCATTATTGAGCAAATAGTTTCAAGTAATTATATCGAAAATGAAATAAAAGCCTGATCAAATTATATTCGTTTGGCGATTATTGTGTAACACACTTTCTAATTGCGTTATCCTTTCAGATTCCTATCTATTAGTGAATGGTTAATGTATTCTTGAGGAATTTATCATTGTAATTCAAATCAGATTGATTGATTGAGCACTCTATGTAATAATGGTAATTCAATTATTCAACGGCCCCCAGGATTGCAACGTGATTGCAACACGTGGCCTATTAATTAACAATCCTTCTAAAATCCAATTAATAATAAATCTCGCATATGGAGTTAAAAGTCTTTATGTGTATATCCATTCAATCACAAAATTGTCTGAGCGAAGATATAAAGAAGATACTGCAAATGATAAGTTTGGCAGAAAATGTTTTTGCCGAGGCTCCGTTGTGTGTGTATGTGTGTGTGTGGGGGGGGGGGGGGGCTTTTTTTTTACCCCTGGAAATAGCGGACTAAACTTTCCCCAATATATCTTGAAGCCAAGCTCTGTCGGATTATAAAACTAAATCAAATATGGCTTTCACAGTGACGACAGATTCTAACACATAGAAATAATAATCCCATCTGGTCACTTTTGTGTATGATAAAGCAAAATGTTTGAAAAAAACGACGAAAATGTAACGTTTCAGTCTTCCTTCATGCCCGTCATTTTTCATTTACCCACGATTCTCTTCACACAGGGATAAGCAAATAGGCCCAGTATGACCACAATATAGGATAGTCTATAAAGGCACGTTGTGTCAGCTCTCAATTTCGTTTCGGGCCTTTGCCCGCAGACCCACTCCCAGGCATGGTTAAAAGCTAGAAAACGCACCAAGACATATTACTCATAGCATACAAGCCGCCAGAAAACACACACACGCACCCACCCGCACACACATTTATCCTGCTTACTATTTATCACATTTTCATAAATCGTCTTAACCCTATCTGGCCTGGGCGATTTGGGGTGTGTCGCAGCCTTGGGGGGGGGGGAGCGGAAAGTGCCCCCCCTATATATTTTCTCTACCACTAAGGCTAGAGCGCTGAAACTTGCCACACATTATCTTGTGTTCAAGCTCTACCGGGAAATGGAAAAAAATCCAAGATGGCCGCCATGATGACGTCACAGTGACGTCATCTTCTCGGAAGCCATTTTTCGGCCTTTTTGGGGTCGATTTTTCAGAATTTTCATTTTTCAGATTTTTCTCTGGAAAAAAATCTAATAAAATAGGGAATAATTAGTTTTGCATAAATAATATACTTTGAAGGCCTTTTAGGCAAGCAAAATGTGAAGAAATGGAGCGAAAAGATTGAAAAACACGACTTTTGCGGATACCACATGGCCGCCATTTTGAATTTACCCATGATCCTCTGCCTGGGGGTGTATGAAAATAGGTCCAAAATGACCCCAATAAGATAAGCTTAAAAGTCATCAAGTTTCAGCCTCCTCGGTTTTGTCGTTTCGGAGCAGCAGAGAAAAGTTCACGTGTGAATGGGTGTGGCTTGTTTTTACGATTGCATCTTAGAGATATGTCACGAAGTTTGGATAAGGAGACAGTCCTTATCCAAACTTCATGACATGTAGAAATATTCAATGTAGCTATATACCCACTATATCACCATACTTTATTCACTTATGTACAGTTTACACAGTTCTTGCCAAATAAGCAGATTATGTATTGTTTTCAGGAATTAGACTGTGTATTGTATCACCTGAATCACATCATTTGTAGATAGCTGTTAGGTTATCACTTAACATTTAACAATTTTCTGAAAATGACAGCATTTTAATATCCGTCCAACCTGACTGGCTTACCTATTCATAAATGTATATTGGCTAAAATCACATTATGCCTTGTGTATATATACTGTGCATATATACTGTTCATAATTGTATATTCCCATGCGCGTTACAACATTTTATAGGTTCCATCAATTCAGATGTGGATTGTCAAGAAAATTCTATATTATCTTAAAATGACAGTCCTTATCCAAACTTCATGACATGTAGAAATATTCAATATTACAGTTTTCCATTCATTAAATTATTGTTAACATGCACTCCCACTCAGATTCCGATATATTCGACATGAACCCGGTGGTTGTATAGCCAGTTTACTGTAATATGTCCTAAAAGCCCGAAATTTCAGTGAATATATTAACCCTATCTGGCCTGAGGGCATTATGCTCCCTCTCCCCTTCCCCCAAAAATGAAGGCTGATCCACCGCGCCTCTTTAGTTTATCAATTTGGAATCATTTTGAGCATATTTGAATATAGCCCCAGTGGAGGTACCAGAAAAGTGATGTTTCGTAATTGTTCTTCTAAATTTCTCCTTTACTTTGAGAAAATTGGGCAAAATGTATTTTATTTCACATCAGACTATTATTTACTAAATTATCCAACAGTTTTCGCAAAGAAAACACATATATAAAAAAATCCGACCGAAAAAAACGCCTGTTTAGAAGATAACGTCACTGTGGCGTCATCAAAGCGGCCATTTTGGGCTGGTTTTGCATTTTCTGGTAGAGCTTGACCCAATGGTATAGTGTGGTAAGTTCAGAGCCCTAGCTAAAGTGGTAAGAAAAATATTTAGGGGGCCTGGACAGGTCCCAAAAAACCCAGGACAGATCGGGTTAAATATAATTACTGGAGCAGGCAATGGGTTTTAAAGCGTTTGATACATTGATCTGCAAAACAGTCTGATCAATCAGTGATGTTATACAACAATGAGTTTATTTGGTATCACACCTAATTTGAATAGTAAAAAGAAATTATCCAATATTTACCACTATTAGTGAGAAGTTTGTCCGGAAATAGAATGAAAATAGTCCAGCCATTCTAGAATTACACCACATAAACGAATACTAGAAGCCTGTAATCGAACTGGTATAATTACACTCGAGATCAAATTGTAAGCCCAGTCGAGCCCACTGGTCGGTTCAAATATAAACTCTTCAAATTCTTCCTACTTGGAATGAGATTTGCATCATTCTGCTGCGCACATAACCAACACCAAAAGTACCCAGCTGAATTGGTTTATTTAAATGAAATGGTTCCAAATTTGAATCATTTTGTTCGGTATGGATAGATTTTCGCCCATTTTGGCTTAGGTTGTGAACAAAAAGTTACAAGAAGCAAACTTTTCGCGAAGGTCAATTCCAGTCTGCCTGATGGCTGGCTCCCTCAAATACTATTCAGTTAGACGTTGTGATTTCGGTCAAATTTATACCGGATATTATAGTAATGTCATCACCTTGGCAAAGGGATGTTCCCATCAAATGTTTTTTCCTCTATTCTCTTGATTGAATACGCTTCATCGTTAATCATTTGCGAAATAAACGCCGTCCTTCTAGACAAAATATTTTTTCTCGCGATAAGGCTTTCTAATTGCTAATCAATCCGTATTTGTGAGTCGACAATCGCAAGGAAATGGTTTATTTTTTGCAAAAAAAAGATGAAAAAAGCTGTATGTTCCGCATGTTCCGCAAACTGGGAGGTACAACTTATCAGAATACCTCATGTTAGAATCTTGCATATTGATTGGATAAGCGAAGTATACCTATGAGGAGATAGTTCTTGATGCAAGGGGAATTATTTCTGTCACAGGTTAATAATTCGTTCACTTCTGCGAAGAGCGGAGCATTTCTGTGATGTTTTCATGACGTCGATGACCTTGGTAGTGGTATATAGGAGTGTCGAAAGGGGTCATGCTTATACAATAGTCTTAGCCTTTACCCATCTACAGCCTATGTTCAGGAGAAAGAGGAGAATTTCCGCGTCAATAATCGAAAGAGCTAGTTCTTATGACAGAGCGGCTACTGTGTCTTTGTACTTCAAATATGGAACGCTTGTCTCGTCCTCATGGTATGCTCAGACTCGATAAATATATAGACAAAGAAGAAATACAAGGTCGTCTGATCTCATACTTTCACCATGATAGTTAGCTGTCTAACGGCCTCAGGTAAGATCAACAAGTCATGAAAAATCCCTCTGAGAAGGTCATACGACAGACTGCACATGGGACTACATGTACACGCTTCTAGAACGTCCACGAGTTCAGTTCCAAGAAAGGTGATGTACAACAAACAGCATCATTCGCATGTGTCCGTTTATCTATCGTTAGATATTGATTGATTGAAATTGTAGTTTAAGGGCTGCTTCCCGTACCGATTTCGCGGCCCATTAACTCAATGTTTTATTTTAACTTCACGCTACATTTCTTAGTTCATTTAAGAAGTTTGCAAGCTCTGTATTTTAAAATAAAGAAATAAATAGATAAATAAAAATAAATAAATAAATAACAAGGGAGAGCGAAGGGAAATATAAGTAGAAGAGAAGCATTGACTATGTACAAGTTCGTCGGCCAGTTTTTGATTAAGTTATACGGGCAAAAATGTGTCCCTGATTCCTTTGTCTTTGTAGCCTTTCATAGACACAAAAACGCCCAGAAAAAAAAACTGGGAGAACCATAGGTGGGTTCTTCCAGAAATTTGTGCCTGTAACAGTGCTTGTAGTGGGTAACGGTGTACAGGGTGACAGGCTGCGTCCTATATTGCTTGAAAGTCGAAGGAGCATATTCTGTATTAAACAATCGTCAGTTCCGTGCCGTCTCAGGCGTGGCGCGTCTGGTCTTGTGGACAGTTGATTTTGTCAGTTCATGACGCCTTTCTATCGTTAGATATATACTCGGACAGCTTTAATCCATATTACGAGTACGGAGCTGCAGCCAATCGGAAACACCTGTCCGGAACTTTCCAATGAAACTTTTCTAGTTACGCCTATACATAAACTGGCAAGTGAAATTGGTGTGCATGATATGAATACCGATCGCACTCGAGAGGAAAATATTTTGATCTCGGCGTGGGTGATATCAGCCGTCCTGGCAAAGTTCTATCTGTACGGATCTCAACATGTGGATCGGCTAATAGACAACCAGATGTAAGACTCTCAGAACAGTTTACTCTCACTTTACTCGTATACGGGTGCAAACAAATCCAGGCAAATCTCGACATACTGGGTTACTGCAGATGCAATCGCGATGTACTGGATCTCTGGAGCTACATATACGTTTTGAAAATAATTCCGCTTTACCACGAGCTACGCCATGTTTTCTACATCTCCATAGTGTTTAAATGTATACCCACCTTCAAATCTTGACTGAGATGCATCATACCCTAGATAACGACTTGTAACTACATTTGCATTAACGAATACTGGTCAGTGAAAGCGGATTTACGAATAGAGCATCATTATGTTTTGGTTTCATTACTAAAAACTGCTGACCACTTCTATCCTAAAAGAAGCAAACTATTTGCCAAACAGACATGCAGACGAAGATGGAAAGTAGGTCAATTCAGAGACATCTCTCACCAAGGTTTTCAGTGACCAAGGACAGCAGATTGGCGCGAACACCCAGTGGCTCATAATAACAAAGTAGCGAAGGAACAAACAATTGACGAAAATATTTAGTCCCAAGGCCCAGATCAGGGGAAGTGAAGCCGAATAAAATACATTTCGCTCAAAGGGAAAAGATTCTCATTCAATTGATTTACTTCTTTTACCAAGAGACAACAACGGGGGTACAACGTCTCAGCTTGATGCCGTCGGTTCCATGTGGAAAGAATTTCACTATTTTCGTTATATGCGGAACATTTGGTTGGTCCAATTACTAATTTCCCTTGTGTAGATTAAGGATCCACATCTGGTTTCATATACAGACAAAGGCATTAGGAGTGTACTTTGTTAAATCAGCATGAAGCAGAATCTATTTCAATCAATCAAGAACATCGGTATGCATTTATAAAATTCATTTATAGTCTGGTGAATGTACACAACATTTAATAAGTTCCTAAGCACAGTGAGCCGAACGAAGCCCTGGGAATACACACACATTACGTTATAGTTATAATGAATATGTGGTCAGAAATCAGAATTGTTCAACTATATACAATCACCATTATTTTCTACTTGTCATCTCCTTAAAGAAGTGACGATCCCACAAACTCGACCCCTCGCATGCGCGTAGGACTCATTCATACAAAGCGGTACAATCAAATAACTCATCATTATTCTTCACAGAAGGACAACTTGAAGATACGAAGTCCGTATTAATAATGAATTAGGTTACGTCGCTGTACTTACCAAGATGAATTAGCAGACTTAACAATATTACTCGCTTGAGAGCAGAATTTCAGATGTGATCCGACTTGAGATGTCATCTGGCCCAGAAGCTTTACATTAGTCGAGGAGCTGCGAATACTTTCACATTCCTGATATCAAACAATTATTATCTCAATAACGTCAGCGGGTAATAATAGGGACAGTTCGTCTATTTGTTTCAATTACTACTACAGAGATTTCGATTAGATACATATTGACTTTTTCCTAGGAAAGTGCTCTGATTTGCACATGGAATATTATCACTCGAGTGAAGTTCTCGATTTGATAAAGATAAATTTTCCAGCCAAAATAATTTTATTTGAAGTTTTGTAATCCAATAGGAAAAGAACGAATGACTGGAGCTTGGCTCCGGTCGGCCAAATTATCGATTGAAATATATAACGCTTTCGTGTAATAATTTGATCACTGTTGCCAAGTCATTCTGCAGCACAGAGGAATTTTCTTTTTTTTGACAAATTTTAATGACAACGAACGAGTTATATTTAATTTTTTCCATTCTGACATGTCTGCCGGTAGGATAGAAGGTTTGCATTGGCGACTTGAAGCATCATACAGCGAGCTTTAATATTGCGATATATCAATGGTCTGATATGAGACGACTGACATGCATCATTTGCGATATTAGGTTAACACTGCCAGAATCAATATTGGTGAATTTTACCATTAAATCAAAGCTAAGTATTTAGCGTAAGCCGAGAAAATAGACGCATTATATCCAATTGATTGTCTTGGATAGCAAGCGCCGGATCTGACATTCAATATTCAGTAGCCGTCCATGAAATATTTTCCTCTTAAATAATGGAATGTGGTATGACAGTGTGTATGAAATAATAATAATAAAACAGAAGATGACAAGATGGTTTTCTACAAGGGAGAAGCGGTCAGCAGTTTTCAATGTCAGCAAGGGTTGATGATGTTCTTTGCAAACAATCTTAATCGCTGACCATTATTTCTTATCCAAATGAATTTCCATCTCGTCTTCCAGAGCATTATCTCAGTTACGCTTTGATTGTGCCTGTTTATTTGAACACCGTGGAGATGTGAAATTCAAGATATTCAAACCGTCCCAATCCCGGTTTGAGGAATTGAGCACAGGTTACGAAACGTATCACCAGAAATCTTGCGCGGTATAACCTTTTTTCTGTCGTCAGTGTACGATATTTCTCAGAGAATTTGAGAAGCCCCGAATTGAGGCGTTTGGGCGGTATAGCCCTGTCTGACAAGTTTGTGCAGTAATGTTCTGTGGTGTTGACTAAAATGGTCACCATCTGTACATGATCCCGCAAATGCTACGGGGCGAGATATGTATGTGCCATTTGAGGGTTCCTCGGGCATATTGTTATCCAGAAATGGGAAGTTAATCATGCCAAAATTGTAATCTCCTCTCTTGTCACAGAGTAGGCGTGAGTGAAATTCCT
>JAVTVY010053117.1:0-28009 GCA_036873755.1 Hanleya hanleyi | reverse complement strand
TGTGCGGTGAGAGAGTGACGGTGTATTTTATTTAATGTCAAACATTTTAGATCATGTTGATCTCTGAATGCATATTAAACCCATCTCATGTTTGCACATTTTTCAAGTCACGCCCAGTAATCTAGTGTCCACGTGGAGCAGTTGTTTGCAGGTTATAATTTATTCCGAAATGCCCTCCCTTTGTCAAATCTATATGCCAATGCTGGAACGTCCATTTCTGTGTAGTCCGCTTTGATCACTTGATTGACAGATAGAGTGCGAAATGCTTTCGCAACACGCCAGTTATATTATGTGAGCACGGGGGGCGGGGGAGAGAGAGTGACGGTGTATTTTATTTACTGTCAAACTGTCATTACTGTCAAACATTTTTGATCATGTTGATCTCTGAATGCATATTAAAACCATCTCATGTTTGCACATTTTTTCAAGCCACGCCCTGTCTACTCCATGACCACGTGGACCTGTAAGGGCATTTCTATGTAAATACGTGGTCACTGATACGGAATAAATGCCCAGTGGTACGTCCAGGGCTTAACTGAAAAAAAAAAAAAAAAAAAAAAATCTTACTAACGGGATTGACTGGAAAATCGGGGCATTGAATTTATTACAACTCTGATCATATTTTCCTCCAAAATCGGGTGATCAATTTCTGATCGGGCAATCGATTTATTAGAGGAATTACCGTACTGGAAGGCACAAAAATGGAATCACACAAAGTTAATGGATGGAATGACCCACGAATTACTTGAACAGAGAAGTTGCAGAATCATTTTCAAACTGGGGATTCGAACAACCGAGTCCTACACACAGTGTGATCATCCTGAAAACAACACGCCTTCTCAGTGGCAGGAAAATTCTAAATGCTGTTTACACATTTTGGTGCATTTTGTAAGTTTCTGCTGAAAAGGGGGTTGAGAGGGGGGCATAGAAGGTTAGCAAACAAAAGGGTGTGTTTTACTGTATACTGGCAGTGTTCGAATTATTATTTCAACCGACTGGTAAAATATTACGTTTTCAAATTACTTTTAACAGAGGCAGAAAAATTGCCATTTTCATATTTAATTAGAGAGGCGAATTATTAAAGAGATTACTGTATTTACTACAGAGATAACAAAGCAGCTGGGAGAACAGTTTAACCTGCCACTGAAGACGAGTTACAATTCGTCCCGAGGGTTCTTCATACAACTCTACTGCGGAGGAAAGATCTCCTACACCACCGAAGATCTTCCCGGCATCTTCATCAAAGTCACCAAATTCAAGAACACCATGAGCTTTACTACCTCTGATCTCGTGAGTAGAGCCTAGGTTTTTGGTGGGGTTTATCAGTGTTTGGAGTTTCCCGCATTTTGGACAAATTTTCTAACCATAGATAGATAGTAAATTACACACAATTTTTAGAAAGTCATCCATTTTCCAGATATTTCATGCCATATCTGTCCGATATCTGAGTCATCTCAGTCGTGTCCATATGATCATGCCATATATCCGCCATATTTATCAGAACGGAAAGTTGACAAAATGGTTCAAAATCTTGCAGATAATCCCTTATTATGTCTCCCCCAACTATGTTGGGGGGAGACATCTAGTGTTTGTGCTGTCTGTCTGGTTGGATGGATGGATGTCTGTCTGGATGTCTGTCTGGATGGATGTCTGTCCGTCCCCTTACCTTGTCTGCAAGATATCTTGAGAACTGCTGGATGGAATTTCACCAAACTTGGATGGAAGCTTCATTGGGATAGCCCTCCCATTTGATTAGGTTTTGGTGTGTGTGTGTGCATTCATCCGTGTCCGGTGTCCGTCCGTCCGTCCATCTACTGGTACATGTATATACAGGCCTTGTCTGCAAGATATCTTGAGAACTACTGGACGGAATTCCCTCAAACTTGGATAGAAGCTTCAGTGGGATAGCCCCTTCATTTGATTAGGTTTTGGTGTGTGGGCGTGCATTCATCCGTGTCCGGTGTCCGTCCGTCCGTCCATCTACTGGTACATGTATATACAGGCCTTGTCTGCAAGATATCTTGAGAACAACTGGATGGAATTTCACCAAACTTGGATGGAAGATACATTGGGATAGCCCCCCCCCCCATTTGATTAGGTTTTGGTGTGTGGGCGTGCATTCATCCGTGTCCGGTGTCCGTCCGTCCGTCCATCTACTGGTACATGTATATACAGGCCTTGTCTGCAAGATATCTTGAGAACTACTGGACGGAATTCCCTCAAACTTGGATAGAAGCTTCAGTGGGATAGCCCCCTCATTTGATTAGGTTTTGATGTGTGGGCGTGCATTCATCCGTGTCCGGTGTCCGTCCGTCCGTCCATCTACTGGTACATGTATATACAGGCCTTGTCTGCAAGATATCTTGAGAACAACTGGATGGAATTTCACCAAACTTGGATGGAAGCTTCATTGGGATAGCCCCGTCATTTGATTAGGTTTTTGGTGTGTGTGTGTGCATTCATCCGTGCCCGGTGTCCGTCCATCCGTCCATCTACTTGTACATGTATATACAGGCCTTGTCTGCAAGATATCTTGAGAACTACTGGACGGAATTTCACCAAACTTGGATGGAAGCTTCATTGGGATAGCCTCTCATTTGATTACGTTTTGGTGTGTGTGTCCGTGTCCATCGTCCGTCCGTCCGTCCATCTTCATGTACATGTATATACAGGCCTTGTCTGCAAGATATCTTGAGAACTACTGAACAGAATTTCACCAAACTTGGAAGGTTCATTGGAATAGCCCCCTCATTTGATTAGATTTTGGTTTGTGCGTGCATTTATCCTTGTCCATTGTCCGTCCATCCATTCATCTAATTGTACATGTATATACAGACCTTGTCGGCAAGATATCGGGAGAACTACTTGAGACTTATTTCTACGTTAATTTTATAGCACTTTCCCTTAAATAATGTGCCCACTCAACGCAAGGTGGGAGGTTGGGGGAGACGTATGTTTTTGCTTAAAAAAACAACCAGCATAGGCTTCATGCCGGAGCGGCAACCCAAGGGTCAAAGCGGAACCTCTAGTTTCTTTGTTATTTGAATGATTTTAGAGGGTGATAAATTTTATTAGAACAACTGATTGAATTTTGTCCACAAATTTGGGGATGATTGAATCATTTGAAGATTCAACATAACCCATACAATTTTCAATTTTCGTTTACTTCTATTTTTATTGCAGATCAAGCTGAATGGTAAGTTTAAAGATTTGCGAAATAAATAAACTTCAATATTTCAGATCCTAGTAAATGTCCTCCACACCTATAGATAGGATAAATTCTGCCGAGTTTTAATATTTCTGATCCTATATTAATTCATAATGGCATAACTTTGATCCTTTACTTCAGTTATACCCAACTGTAAGTTGCTGGTATTACATTCAGATAGTTATAGTATGTGAAGAAGGAGTATGTCATAGTGAATGTCATTAACACTGAAAGCATAAATTCTGCCATTCTCCAGATCGTGTCAAGGAGTCGCTGCAAGAAATTTACCTTATGACAAACATGTAAGTAGAGTAATGTAGTGAGAATTTAATCGTCCTGTCTTGTGTCTCATGTGCTGTTCTCAGTGTGGTATAGGGTGGATGGCAGGAGGATAGTTCCATGTTGCTCCAAAGATTTGCTTCTTTGAAACAACAGGATCACAATTTGGCTGAGTGGTGCCTTGTTAGATCATCGTGATATGAATGAAATATTGTTGAAAGCGACGTTAAAAACTTGACACACTCACTCACTACGGCTGCATCATAGTTGACCAATCAACGAAACGTATGCCATGACAT
Organism: Hanleya hanleyi; assembly: GCA_036873755.1. Taxonomy (NCBI): domain Eukaryota; kingdom Metazoa; phylum Mollusca; class Polyplacophora; order Lepidopleurida; family Hanleyidae; genus Hanleya; species Hanleya hanleyi. The sequence goes on along the minus strand of JAVTVY010053117.1, from coordinate 24,223 downwards.
GATAGGACAGATGTTTTCATATGCAACCAGCTGACCTCGTCATGGTAAACTGACAAATTATAAAATAAACAAAATTAGAATTGCCTTGTTGCAGGGAAATATATATGACTGACCCATAACCATTACAAAAATTGATGAAGAAGTATCTATAATTGAAATTTCCATTGTATTTATCAAAAAATTATCTGAACCGTAAGGAGCGATACGGTTTCATAGTCAGATGAGGATATGAATAACACCATGTGGGGACAGTTTGTGCTGTGGATTGATTGTTAACTTTTGATCCGAGTCAGTTAAAATTTGAATTCATGTCATCGGCGCACTCCATCTCACTATTTATTTCTGTTTGGAGTTTGGAAGTTCTGGGACTTCGGCAGAATTTTGTGCAGGAACGGACTCTAGATAAGGAGAGGGTCATTTTCAGTTAGAGAAGCGGTCCTGGATCTGTTTTGAATCAGATTAGATTTTTCAAATTTTACACCATCTCACTCTTTTCTCTGAAATTTCCACTGTCCTTTTTCTTGCCCTCCCTTATGCCTGTAGCGTCTAATATCTAATGGATATTTCATATTTATATCTATTGTCATGGTATGCAAGCTACTTTCAATATTCTTGTTTCACCCAAGTTGGATTTCAGCAGAAATAGAACAGAATAGCAATTGCACAGTTAAAGGGAGACAACTCCCTAAAACACATCAAGGGAGATAACTTTCACTTCTGTGACAATGCACGCCGGTATCTTGTCTGTTTCACTAAATTTACAAGTAATTCACAATTATATCTTATAAATTAGAATTCAACGATTCAATCCCTTGCATTATACATCTCTGCTTGCCTAATAATTAATCAAATATAGTAAAAAATGACATGAATACTGTTCTCAGAATATCAGCCTGTTGTTTTTTTTCTTCAAATTTCACTAGTTTTGTTTCAGTAAATTTTATACCACCCGCATTTCAGAGTTGTGACTGAACTCTTAAATGAGATTCGGGATTACGTGGGATGCCTGTACAAACTAACGGAGGCAGTCTCTATGCTGGATGTGCTTGTGTCATTCGCTCATGCCTGTACCCTGGCCAGTTATGGTATGTATGGTTTCAGACAGGTCTTGATATGAAGTCCTGATATGTGAAAGATCCTATCTCATGATAACAAAACTAAGGGAAATGATGATGTAATCCCCCAGTACCAGTATGTAAATGGCTGCATGTATGATCTCTGCCCCACTGTGTAAGAGGCGACTAATGGAGCATGTCAAATATCGAAATGCGATTTTTGTTCCAGTGGAACAAAAGAATGTCCACTGTTGAACGTTCCAGTAACTCGGAACGTTCCTGCCGAACGTTCCACCTATCAGGAACGTTCAGCATGAAGGCACTGGAATGTTCTAAGACATCTTTCTAAAACCAAAACGTTCGGCAGAAACGTTCCCTCTGTACAGAACGTTCCTCTAACATGAAACGTTCCAGTGTCTGAAAATGGAACGTGGCTGCATCCAATACTGGACGCAAATGTTCCATTGGAACATTCCGATTTTTGATACACTCCCTAACTGGGGCACCCATAGGGTTCCTGTGTGTAAAAATCAATAGGACCCTATCCTTGGGGTTTCCGGGTGTGAAAAGGAATAGAACTTAAATGACTGAAATATTGTTGAAACAGGCCTTGAAATTTGGCCTCCTCGCTCTGAGGTTGTTCCTCCGTGGGGAGCTCTGCACGGAGCTAGCAGCAGAGGTGGCACGCGGAGCTCCTTGTGGAGGAATTACCTCGGAGCGTGGAGCTTGCGGTTGCTCGTTGTCACTCCCGCCGTCTCTAAATTTCCAGGCGACGTATTCTGCTTCTCAGATTTTTCTATCAGGATTTTAATGGAATCACAAGGAAATAGCGAATGAATTGTACAGCCGGAGTCACAATCATGAATGGTGGAAGCGTTTTACATGTGCAATCCCATTCCCGTATGTTAACCCATTTATCTGTTTAGTCGCTGACCAAGTGCTGTGGACAGTCATATTTTCACTCTGACTGCAATCTTGTTGAGTTGTATGGTACTGGTTGACGGCACACTATTATAATTACGTAACCGTTTTGCGAAACCAATTGGTTACGTAAAAATTAACATCGTAACCGAACAATAGGTTACGTAAGCCAAAATTACTAAAACCGATTTTTCGGTTACGTTAATGAATCAATTTTCGAAGCCTGTTGAAAGCGATGTTAAATCATTATCGCTCACTCACTCTGCCGCACCGTTGTCCAAATGTAGAAGGAAAAGAACACTTCATATAATTACATTCTTCCATCGGTTGAGATTTTCGCTTGACCTATATCGTACCCTTCCCTGACCATAGCCAGCTGGTCAGACAGTGGTCAGCCGAGGTGAGGTGGTGTTAGAAATTGGGATTTCTTCATACTGAGGTAAGGGCTGTTCCATTTCATTACATAAGGCCAAGTCGAATAATATTTTGGTTTCCCGTTACGACTGGATAATTCACTAGGGTAGGTAGGTAGGCTTTTTTTTTTTTTTTGCCAAAAAATTTTTTTTTGGTTTTATTATTAGTATTCAAAGTTTGAAGAAAACCGCAATAATAATTCATTCACCAATTCATATATCGATACTTTTTTCATTCTGCACTTCGGAAGATATAGTTGAATGGCAAGGAAATGAGTGAACATCAAAATCGCGGACACCCACATTCCAGTCGGAAAAATCGGCACCCGAACAGATTCACCAACGTGGACACTTGTACAGTCGCATCTGAAATTGATGTCCACGGGCCGACTTCCTGCGATGAACACGATAATCTGACGTGTTCACAGTCTCGGGATAGTTTAGCTACCAGTTCGTTGACTGCATCCGCTACCGGACAGGAAACGAACCGGCGATCAACCGATCCATTCCCCGATGTTTGGCGACAACTATGTTTCAGCACACACACCAGCGAGGACGCCATGCTTCCTGTGCGTAGAGGGCGCTTTTTTTCAAGTGGCGATAACTCTGAACACTACTTTTGAGCAGTGATTGTCTCCCTTGTTTGGAATGGTCAGAAAAAAAAATTAGGGTCGGCGCCAAATACATAGGGTCGGTCGGGTAACGGGAAACCAAAGATTTATTCCACTAGGCCTAATTACCCTTAGCTCATTGACTTCATTCGCCGTGTATTTCGGCCGATGTCAGCTTCCCCAAGCATTGAGTCACATGTCTGCTCCATTTAAATGAGCCAATGAAATTTTCTGTATTGAAATATTTTGACCTGGGAACACCCGACTCCAGATATGTCCGTTTCACTCGAGTACACGAGGCTCAAGACTGGGGGATTCTGCGCGAGACCAAACCGAAGTTGTGTGAATTAGCTATTTTATTTCTCAATCTAATGGTGCATGATTCTTTGTTTTTCTTAAGAAAATAATAATAAGTCCATGCACTTTGCCTTGAAGCCTAGAAAGACACAATTGATGTCACTTGTCTAATTATATCAGTTCTGCTGTGGAACTGACCATTGGAATGACAGCTCTCATTTCTCAAGAAGGTATATTCCTAAATATAGTTGTAGTCCTTGATCACCAGCTCTCTCAGATGATACAAACACGGGAGACTGATTTTAATTCCAGTTTCTACCTTCTCCAATCCATATATACCTTGATACACAGTGTTCCCATCAGGTCGGGTGAACCAGGAATAATAAAAAATATGCAAAAACTCGTTCACGGCCTTGAAAGGGTCTTGAATTGTATGTTTCGGTCAGGAAAATTGAATTTCAGTCAAAAATATACATACTTCAGTACTTGTGTTGGTGGTTATCTTTCCATATGTCGTACATTGGGTTATCATTATGTCTCCCCCAACTATGTTGGGGGGAGACATCTAGTGTCTGTCTGGATGTCTGGATGGATGTCTGTCCGTCCCCTTGCCTTGTCTGCAAGATATCTTGAGAACTACTGGATGGAATTTCACCAAACTTGGATGGAAGCTTCATTGGGATAGCCCCCTCATTTGATTAGGTTTTGCAGCCCTCGAAATTTGGCGTAACCGAAACGATCGGTTACGTGTCGGTTACGTGGTTGTAAATTCTGCAGAACGAATAATCGGTTACGTAAAAAATCGACTTGCGCTATGGTATGACGAGTGCCATTGAAAATGTCTGGGCGACCGGCCCAGTAACAGTCATCAATCGTTGCCTTACCGGTCTATATTCTCCTCTATGGTATCTTCGAATCATGCTTCGGAGTTTATACACGTTTTTATTATGGAATCAGTATCATGAACGTGTGATTTTTGCATCAGAAAGAAATAAAAACACGGAGGTTCGAAACGAAAAAAAACTGACATTCTGATGGCGCCAAAAAACGGAAGCATGCGATATCAAGGGGACACAACTCCCAACATACAAAGCCTGAATTCATCCAATCAAATGCGGGTCAATTCTACAGCGCGGGACAGCACGCACACGGAAGTGGATGGAAATTAGTGTGAATGCAGTAATAATTTTCTCATCTCCGGACCGCAGATTCGATATGCAAAACGGCTCAAAAGCGAAAATAGACTCTGTGAACATAAAAACATTCCCGAAGTGGTCATTTCACGATGACTTTAGAAAAGTTTTGTCTGCTTTTGTTTTACTTTCTACACATTTCAAATTTTATTTTTTTCAACACCATGCCTGGGTGCTTCTTGCTGAATTTCTGACGAATAAGTTGCACATGTTACATCGCAGTTTGAGAATATTGCCGTCAGCTGCTGTGTCAAGGACTCTCAAAACAATTTTGTATTTTATTGTAATAATATATAATACACATTTTCAGAAAAAAATTTGGCTAACCTGTTTACGTAACCAATGGGTTACGCAACCTAGTCCTACGTAACCGAACAATAGGTTACGTGAATATGGTGACCCAGAACTATTTTTGGGTTACGCAAATTTTTGAAATTTCGAGGCCTGGTTTTGGTGTATGTGCGTGCATTCATCCGTGTCCGGTGTCCGTCCATCCGTCCATCTACTTGTACATGTATATACAGGCCTTGTCTGCAAGATATCTTGAGAACTACTGGACGGAATTTCACCCCACTTGGATGGAAGCTTTAGTGGGATAGCCCCCTCATTTGATTAGATTTTGGTGTGTGTGCGTGCATTCATCCATGCCCGGTGTCCGTCCGTCCGCCCATCTACTTGTACATGTATATACAGGGCTTGTCTGCAAGATATCTGGAGAACTACTGGATGGAATTTCACCAAACTTGGATGGAAGCTTCATTGGGATAGCCTCCTCATTTGATTAGGTTTTGGTGTATGTGGGTTCATTCATCCATGTCCGGTGTTTGTCCGTCCGTCCGTCCATCTACTTATACATGTATATACAGGGCTTGTCTGCAAGATATCTGGAGAACTACTAGATGGAATTTCACCAAACTTGGATGAAAGCTTCATTGGGATAGCCCCCTCATTTGACTAGGTTTTGGTTTGTGTGCATGCATTCATCCGTGTCCGGTGTCCGTCCGTCCGTCCATCTACTTGTACATGTATATACAGGCCTTGTCTGCAAGATATCTTGAGAACTACTGGACGGAATTTCACCACACTTGGATGGAGGCTTCAGTGGGATAGCCCCCCTCATTTGATTATGTTTTGGTGTGAACGTGCATTCGTCCATGTCCGGTGTCCATCCGTCCGTCCATCTACTTGTACAGGTATATACAGCGCTTGTCTGCAAGATATCTGGAGAACTACTGGACAGAATTTCACCAAACTTGGATGGAAGCTTCATTGGGATAGCTCCCTCATTTGATTAGGTTTTGGTGTATGTGCGTGCATTCATCCATGTCCAGTGTCCGTCCGTCCGTCCATCTACTTGTACATGTATGTACAGGCCTTGTCTGCAAGATATCTTGAGAACTACTGGACGGAATCTCACTCCACTTGGATAGAAGCTACAGTGGGATAGCCCCCTCATTTGATTAGGTTTTGGTGTGTGTGCGTGCATTCATCCATGTCCGGTGTCCGTCCGTCCATCTACTTGTACATGTATATACAGGGCTTGTCTGCAAGATATCTGGAGAACTACTGGACAGAATTTCACCTAACTTGGATGGAAGCTTCATTGGGATAGCCCCCTCATTTGATTAGGTTTTGGTGTATGTGCGTGCATTCATCCGTGTCCGGTGTCCGTCCGTCCGTCCATCTGCTTGTACATGTATATACAGGCTTTGTCTGCAAGATATCTTGAGAACTATTGGATGGAATTTCACCAAACTTGGATGGAAGCTTCATTGGGATAGCCCCCGCATTTGATCAGGTTTTAGTGTATGTGTGCATGCATTCATCCGTGTCCGATGTCCGTCCAACCGTTCACCTACTTGTACATGTATATACAATGAAAATCGCTTCTTTGTAATTAATATTTTTAGATACGCAGCTTTGTTTAAGATACTTATTGCTACATTCGTTTTATAGCACTTTCCCTTAAATTATGTGCCCATTCAAGGCAAGGTGGGAGGTTGGGGGAGACGTATGTTTTTGCTCAAAAAAACAACCAGCATAGGCTTCATGCCGGAGCGGCAACTCAAGGGTCAAAGCGGAACCTCTAGTTTTGCTTCAATCAGTTTACGACAACTACTCTCCCGCTTGTGGAATTGTGCTGCCAAAGTGGCTACCTTCCACTTTTCCATTGAAAACTGGATAATCAGGGCCCCAGATTACACCCTGGATACAACATTAAACTAGGATGTGCCCAAATTAGTGAGCAAAAAATAAAAAATTAAAAACCCCAAAAACATTCAGAATCAATGTTCAGTTATGTTCATGGAGATTCCTCGTCAATTAGGCCTTACATTTGAATCAAAGCCTACCTATTTTGTCAGAATTCGGGGACTTGAATATTTTCACTAATTTGGGCGTATTTTCTTGCCTAAAAAAATATGCCGCGCCGAGAGTGTTGCCAAATGGACACTGATAATCTAAAGCCCTGATAATCCCCTTGTCTGGCAAATGGATCTACCTTGTTCACGGAGTTTTACTGATGGTGTCTTGGAGTAATACTAAACATAACTGGACATTGCCCAATATTGATTCAAGGTCACTTAGTAAAGATTTTTCTCAAAACAAGGCTGTGAAAATCCAGACTACTGGTGGTGGTCAAATTTCTGAATAAAATCATCTTTGATTGACGGTCTTCAGAAATTGTAGAAAACTGATTTGGATTCACTCCACTTAATTGTTTATCCTAGCAGATTTATTGGAATAGAATTAGGCCATTGTCACTTAATCGGGTGTTTAGCAGGACCAGCCCTCATCTATCTTTCGAGGGCAAATAATTAAAATAGATGAGGGATTTACATTTTCTTGAGTAAAACTTGCTCATTTTCTTCATATTCGTATACGCTTCAGACTTGGTTTGCAATGTTAATAATTAATAATAAATAATTATAGCATCTAGCATGTCTATTTGAAAAATCAAGGTCATGCTAATCAACCAATCAAGTGACAATGGCCATAGCTGGAAATGAGTATGCAGAGAATTACTTGAGTGGAGGAATCAGAAATGGTAATCCCTCTAATATTTCAATCATAGGAATTAAAAATTTCCCACCATGATGTATGGGAGTGATCACATTTAATAGAACAGGAAGCTGAAAAAAATGGTTCAAAATCATGCATATAATCCATTATTTCTTTGTTATTTCAATGATTTTAGAGGGTGATGAAATTTATTAGAACCAGTTATTGAGTTTTTGTCCCCGAAATTGAGGATGATTGAATTTTGATGGGGGGATTGAATTATTGGAGGGATTACCATAACTCACAGACATGTAATATTTGTTGTTGTTAATATCTGGGTCTGAAAAACTACAAATTCTGGTCTGGAAAAAGTCAGGAAAAGGTAGAAATCACTTTTGATACTTCTGCAGTGTGGGAACCCTGGGTTCATTTTGTCCAATTTCATCCTTTCTTGGAAATCTCGTAGTCTGAAGTATCAGTGCATTTTTTTTCAGTTCGTCCAGAGTTCACTGATACCATGGCTATCAAACAGGGGCGTCATCCGATCTTGGAGAAGATCTGCGTGGAAACTCCAGTTCCAAACAACACTGTATGTACATGGGTTTGTGTATAGCCTCTTGCCTAATTATTCTCCCTAAATGACAAAAAAGATCTGTCTCATGACCACTGCCTTGCTTCTCTGTAGCTCTGTTTTAAATATCCCGACAGTCAGACTTGCCAACCTCTCAAGACTCTAACATACATAGCATATAACAGGTTAGAGAGAACCACCTCTCTAAAAATGGACGTAAAAAAAGTCGTTTTTGTCCAATAAATTCAAGAATATATCGAAGGAAGAGACATCTGCCATATGTGACCATGCATGGATATATATATCTGCATCATATGGTATTGAAAAATTAAATTGTCTATCTATCTAATTTGCACAAGAATAGACAACATGTTTTGTTCTCTGTAAAAGGGAACGTAGACACTGTGGTAAAACACCGCGGGAATTATACAAGAGTTCCTATAGATTAGAAAAATCATGACAAAGATTTTTTCTCATTTTTTTCTAATGAATGAGAAAGACGCAAACATAGAAAATACTGTTATTCAGAATTTCTGGAGGGCGCTGCCATGTTTATTTTGGGCAGGATTTTAAACCAATGGAAAAGCGAAAAATTCAATTGTGCCGATAATCTCCTACCTCATCGGACATTATCTGTGCAGAGATAACATGGCCGCACGTGGTCATTGTTATGCTTTTCTCCATACCCTGACTGACAGATGCAATGTTAATCAAGGATTATAGATTAGTTTTAATGGAGAATACGGCCTGATTCTAGCAGATATTTTATCATGCCGGGCTGCTCTGCATTTGGCTGTTACAACTGTGCCAGGTAATCTCGACACATCGGGTCTCTCAACAGTTATTCAATAGTGGTCTCAAATACTGCACCTCTGTCAATTGACACATTTTTACCTTCAGAGGCAGAAGAACTTGTGTACGCTGATGTCACGATTCTTCAAAACATGGCTGCCTCTATGTTGTTCCAGTCTAGTGAAGTTAAAATGCTTAGTACTGTCTGATACACAATTTGAATTCTATGAGGAAAAAGCTTAACTGGCCATGCCCGTTCACCAGAGTTTATGTAATTCCCTTTAACAATTAGACTATGCACACTTTCATTGGAAAACTACTGTTAGCTCCAATTTAGAGGGTGAGAAGTATAGTAGGGTTTAACGTCGTTTTCAACCTTATTCAGTCATATCACGACGGTGGCTACATGTGCCAGAACACGAGAGCGCTCACAGTTCCTATTACCCTGGACACTGAAATTGAATGGGAACAACTCCTAGAGGCAAAAAGTCGCTCATCATTAAAACTTCCACTAGATGGCGCAGAGCAGTATTACTCTGCTACCAGCCAAGAATGTCAAGGCAGCGTAGAGAGCTTTGTGATGTATTTGACTTGGCTGGTGAAGATGACTTAGCACATGTAAATCTATGTAATATTATTAAGTTACACGCAAATACTCTTAAAAAACACACTTGAAAACATGTACATTAATATTAGGTTGAAACACCTACACATGTATCAGTTTGATGTCATGGTCTTGTGTGTGAATTATTTATTTGTGTATAAATTTGATATATTTTCATTCCATTTTTAGTATGCCTCTGAGGACAGCAACTTCCTTGTCATCACTGGACCCAATATGGTAGGAATTGATGTAGTTTTGTGCACTCAAGCCATAGATAGACTGGCAATGACATGATGTGGTATGCCAATAGTCCCTCGCTCGTGCTTCAAAATCCTGGAAACTCCTGGATAAATCACATTTTGTAGTTCAATCACTGCCAATGTCTCTTTTCCGTCAACAGCATGTTAATAATCAGGTCAGAATTTGTGTGCTGTGGTACTGGAAAATGATTTCGATAAGCTTGAAATACGAATGGAATTTTCATTTAATGGAAGTGTATCAACTCTGCTCACTAGAACATGTTTGTTTTCAGAGTGGAAAGTCAACGTACTTACGTCAGATAGCCTTACTACAGATCATGGCTCAGATAGGATCATTCGTTCCTGCCGAATACGCTTCATTCCGTGTTGCCGAGCAGATTTTCTCGAGAATTGGCAGTGACGATGATCTGGAAACCAATGCTTCCACTTTCATGTTAGAGGTAAATGAATTTGTAGAAATATTTTCATTAAGTTTGAATCTGATAACAGAATTAATCCTATCGCGTTATGAAATTCATTTACAGTGTAACCTCTCAATAATGTTGTTATTGGGGAACCAGACTTGAACTACCACAGCCTTTCAAAAGGGCTGAAATAATATGCAGTTATCAAGTTGGGGGGCATCATAGCACCCACCTCACCCTATTTCTTCTAATTATTCAGTAATACTAAACTTCAGGCATCTGTGGAGAGAAATTCTGCTAACATTCTACAAATTTCACTCTCTATCTTTTCAGCTCTTAGGATAAATAACTTATCCATGCCACAGTATTTAGCCTTGGTTCACATAGATGTTTTTTCTAAGTCTGAAAATGCTGTTCAAAAATTTAGAAGAGACAGATCAGAATCAGCACTATATCGAGGCACCATATAGTGAGAGTGAGGTTAGACTGTACCTCCTCATTTTAAATCAAATTCTGATCATCCTAACCAATAAAACTTTTAGATTTACAAAAAAGAACAGACTGGTGACCCCCTTACCCCAGAAATGAACTATTGAGGCATTTTAAAGAAAATGACCTATGTTCCTCTCCTACTAAAATACAGGATTTTTCATGGAATTCCTATCTACTCACATATGTTAGAGTTAAATTATTGGCATAGAACAATTATACAAAATCCCAGATTATGCAACTACTAATCCTGGTGGCCTCATAATTTTATCCTTTTTTCACCCCTCGGCCCGAATGGGCATAGGGGTATTGTTGTGGGTCCGTCTGTCTGTCCGATCGTCTGTCCGTACCATTTTCGTTAACACTCCATATCTTGAAAACTACTAAAGGCAGGTGCTCAAAACTTCTATCCAGTACAGAACGTATTTTGTAGGTGTGCCTTACGTATCTTTTGGGTTATTGATATAGTGGAATCATTTTATAAAATTTGTTAAAATAACAAGTTTTATGAATGAATTATGCTTTGGTCAAATTCTACTGACAATCGGGGAACCCTCGGGTAATGGAATGGTCTTTGCTGAATAAGGTATCCAATACAACCCGAATGAAAACTGCTAGGGGTTATATCTTCAGATGTAAAGTATAAACGAATTATGAGACGTTTTTTTTGAAGGAGAAGTAAATCTCTAAATCGCAATTTAAAACAACAACGACCACGTGCGTGATCATTTTGGTTCCGACTTCTTCAAACGTCCCAAAGCTATTATGTTTGATAAAAGCTAACTGAAACTAGCTTCCAAAGGAAATTTCAAATATATTTGATGGAACCCTATAGTCATTATTGGACTTTGTCGGGCTCAGGCAGGGGGGCAGAAACTATAAGCAAAGCTTTAGGCTGGTTGGTTAAATTTTTTTTTCCTGTTTAGCATCATTTTTTTAAATAAATCTGGGTAGGGAGAGAGGATTTTTAGTGGCCTGTGTGGATAAAATTATCAGTAAATCTTGCTTTACTAGTTGGGTTTCTGTTCTGAATAAAGTAGCTTGCATCCATCGTCCTTCTGCTCTATTGTTTGCCTTTATGATTGGAGATACAAAACGTTGGTTGGCGACAATTACGATAATAGACTTTAATGGAAAGCTGAATTGTCAAGTGTTAAACAAACCAGTCGTCTACTATAAATTATAGTTCTGGGCGCTTAGAAGCAAAAATGTAAAAGAAAACTTGAACAAAATGCTGCTTACATGTGCAATATGGCATTTAGTGAGGCAGCTCAATAAGCTGTTGATCACACTGCTCTGCCACATGTACACACACTCGTGATATAACTGATAATTTTTTCCAGAATATTACACAGTTCTAGCACCTCTGGTGCCTCATGTTTTAGAATGTTGTGAGTCTAAGCTACCTTTTACTAATTGTCGAAAACCTACTTAAATTTTCCCAGAAAGTGTGGAAAAGTAATATTGTTCCTTGTTTTCAACAAGAGAGAGTGTAATATGCTATTCTCTTTTCAATATTTGAGATTATAGATTAGAAGAACCGAACAATATATTAGACCGAGCAACAGATATGTAACAGAAGGATTAGGAACAAATTTAGAGGCGACATTGACCATGTTACTTCAAATGGTCGGTGCTCAGAGTACCTATTGTTAATATTTGATACTTGGAATCACAGTAAAAGAAGGGCAGAAAAGAGCTAACATCATCGCAGATTCCACTTTCAAGGGATCGCTGTTCGGAGTGTACTAATATTAACAATATATTTGGTAGATTTTCGTTGCCCAAATGTACAGTATATGTATTAATTGCATCTTTCGAAGAACCGCTGACTGTGTCAGACATGTGCACTTATTTTGCGGACTTGCACCAGCCGACGTGTGCTGGCATAGTGATGTTCCATCTGCTCATGGATCAAACGATCCCAAATAGTAGTGTCATTTGCTTTAAAGCAAGGGAGACTACTAGTAATATGTACATTGACATACCAGATTTATCTCCCCTTGACCATATGTTTCAGTCATGGTATGCAGATGGAGGATACACTGGGGTATTATTTTTCCCCAACCTGAATTGTGATACATTATGACATCCGCTATCCAATCGAGAAGTGACAAGGCTTGAAAACCATTGCTAAAGCCTACAAAATTCTGTTGTTGAAAAAGTCCTGTACCTTCAGTTTTGAATGATCATTTTGTAACAAGTCAAGCCAGACATTGTCATGACAATCTCTACTTCGATGTTATTTGATTAGCCAAATATTGAGTCATTCTGATTTTGCGGTGATGTGTTCTGGTGTTTGGGGATGAATAATGCAGAGCTAGATATGGTAACCAAGTCTGCATAGGGACTGGGAGAGGAGGTATTATAGTGGTTTTATATGAGATAGGAAATGGCTGAATTACAGATTATTTTCAGGTCCGAGTTATTTTCCTCTGATCATACCATTTATCAATCTTCAAATTATCCTCCTTTCTCAATTTTGTACAGTTTTTGATAGAGTAAAGCTGATAGTCCATTCGTTACCTTTCATTTACCGGAAGTCGTCTGACATCCCACAAAACTGATATTTATAGACAAATGAGCATTCATATCAATGGAGAATGAATAATGAACTACTCAAAACTGTCACCAACAGCTAAAATTTCAGCTATCCGGCAGAAAAACTCAGATTTACACTTGATTTTCAGCCTACTTACACTTCAGTTTTGAGGTTTTCTTCTGTCTTTAATGCCATTTTGGCACTTTTCTGTACCTCCAGAAGTAGGCCTGGTGAAGGATCCATTTGTTGTAGCTAAGTTCAATCGCAGGGTTCCCAGCCACTCAGGAAAATCAGGGAAAATGATTTTCCAGTTTTCCAGTCAGGGAAAACTCAAGGAATTTGTGAAAAATACTCAACATCAGGGAAAACTCGGGGAAATGAGTAGCAAGAGAGGAGTCACATGTGGCTGGCTATGTTGGCTTTTTAGTTTTTACCAGGGATGCACATCTTCCTTCTTAATACCTCATTAAGGGCTTATCTAGCATTGCTTGAACTCTTATCAGGACTAATTCTGTCATAACTGCATGCAATGTGACTATGAATTCTGAACGCACACCTTCTGGCCAGTGGTTGTGCTTATTTTGCATATCTGTACTGTATCTTCGTGTAAAAGCTGTTGAAACTATCGCATTCTACTAATACAGAATTCCTCAGGGAATTTGGGAAATGAAGTCGGGGAAAAATCAGGGAATTTTGTTTTCAATAAAAGCTGGGAACCCTGAATCAGTAATACATGTGATAAAAATATAAGCAAAGAACTGAATGTTCAACAGGTTATTTTTTTGAAGATATGTTGAGTGCACATTTTTGACTGAACCCTTAAACGATGTAAACCGCATTGAAATCAATTTTCTTAGATTCTCTCATCCATACGTAAATGATTTATAAAACTGAACATGTATGATTTGCTTGGATATGCTGTTTTTTCCAGATGTACTTCAACATAAGACTAACGTGATAATGTGATGTCTTGCACTGTAATATCACTTGTCTTTATTGCACCATGTAAGCATCCTGTCTGTGTCTAATGTGCGCTGTCCTCAGTGTTTTGTAGGGTGGATGGAGGGTGTTTGTTTTCATGCTGCATCAAAGATTTCTTCTTTGAAGTAGCAGGAACGCAACTGTGCTGGGTGGTTCTTAGACGCAGCGATATAGCTGAAATATTGTTGAAAGCGATGTTAAATTCTATTCACTCACTCACTCCTGTTATTTAGGGCACTTTACCATCAAATTTTTTGAGTGTGTAATGAAACCCCTTAATTGCCTATTCCAAGGCAATTTCTGCAAACATCTTAATCTGATTATTGTGATAAGATGCATTGATCTATTTCATTGTCATATACTGTTATTGGGTGACAAAATGTTTTTCATTTCTTGTCAATTCGTGTTTTTCCTTTCTTATCGTTCCCAGTAGTAGTACATTATGGTTTAAATTGAAAGTTTTCTATTATTTCAGATGCGAGAAGTTAATTATATTGTACAGAATGCTTCAAACTCTTCTCTAATCATCATAGATGAACTAGGCCGAGGTGAGTGATAATTGAACAGGATATGGTCATAACATCCAGACTTAGTCATAGTATCTAGGACATAATATCCAGATATAGTCATGGTATCTAGGACCTAATATCCAGGCATAGTCATAGTATATAGGACATAGTATCCAGACATAGTCATAGTATCCAGGACATAATATCCAGGCATATTCATAGTATATAGGACATAGTATCCAGACATAGTCATAGTATCCAGGACATAATATCCAGGCATAGTCATAGTATATAGGACATAATATCCAGGCATAGTCATAGTATATAGGACATAGTATCCAGGCATAGTCATAGTATATAGGACATAGTATCCAGACATAGTCATAGTATCCAGGACTTAATATCCAGGCATAGTCATAGTATATAGGACATAATATCCAGGCATAGTCATAGTATATAGGACATAATATCCAGGCATAGTCATAGTATATAGGACATAATATCCAGGCATAGTCATAGTATATAGGACATAGTATCCAGGCATAGTCATAGTATATAGGACATAGTATCCAGGCATAGTCATAGTGTATAGGACATAGTATCCAGACATGTCATAGTATCCAGGACTTAATATCCAGGCATAGTCATAGTATATAGGACATAATATCCAGGCATAGTCATAGTATATAGGACATAATATCCAGGCATAGTCATAGGACATAGTATCCAGGCATGGTCATAGTATATAGGACATAGTATCCAGTCATAGAGTATCCAGGACATAATATAGTCGGTGTCTAGCACATAATATCCAGGCATAGTCCTAGTATATAGGACATAATATCCAGGCATAGTCATAGTATATAGGACATAGTATCCAGGCATAGTCAGAGTATTCAGGACATAATATAGTCAGTGTTTAGCACATAATATCCAGGCATAGTCCTAGTACCTAGGACCTAATATCCAAGCATAGTCATAGTATCTAGGGCATAGTATGCTGTCATAGTCATAGTATCTAGCACATAATACCCAGAAATAGTCATCTCTTGGACAAACTATCCAAGCATAGCAATAATATATAAGACATAGTGTTTGTTGCCTAAGTCTTAAACCTGCTCTTAATTAATGCCATTATCTCTTAATAATTGCACAATCAAACGTAGAAAACGGAAGTTTAAAAGAAAAAGTTAGCTCCCCTAGGAGAAGAGTTACCCGCCCCTAGGAGAGCTCTTCATTCAGTTCCAGCCTGGCCACCATATATGCGACTGCAGCCTGATTCCTATCCTCTTTCTCTTGTTTGCTCGACCAGTGCACATCTAGGGAAGTATTCTGAGGCAATTTTACAACATTGGTTGTTGTTGTCTCGCTGGTGTAATATCCTTTATCAAGTCTTGTTTTTGTTATTCATTCGGAACTTACTTACTGTATTATGTCTGAAGTTCCGACTGGTATTCCTTGTCGTACGTGCGGGAAAGATTTATCCCCTTTAGACGCTCATACAGCTTGCTTTTCTTGCAAAGATTTTTGTTACCGGGCGTCTACGTGCGCGGAATGTGTATTATGGAATCCGGCGGCCTGGAAGAATTATGCCCAGGCCCGCCGAGCTTTTCTGTTACATGCTTGTGATGACTCGTCTTTGTCGGAGATCGACAGACGGGTCTTAGAGATTTCTTTAGTTAATGATATGAAGTGTAATGAGGATCTTGACCGGGCTGGTCAAGATCCTCAGTCACCCGTGTCAGTTTGTATACCTCCGAGCGGGACCGTCCTACACGATGATAATTCCAGGTTGCTAGACAGCTTGACCCGGTCCGGTGTTTCATTGTCTAGGGTCGATCCAAATCCAGTTCCTTTGTTACGCTTAACAAAGGCCAGGTCGGTCAAGCCTGGCCAGTCTATTGTTCCCGTCGAACAAAAGGAATCTTCACCCCAGGTTATTTCTCCTTTACCTATTGGTTCTCCACATGTACATGTTAGTAGGAAGAAATCAAAGAAACGACGTAGTGTCAATTTCTCCTTTACGGGTTAAGACTAGACATAGTTTTCCTAATGCTGAAAAATCTATGGAAGCCTGTTCGGTCCTACCATTAAGTGTTCAGGTTGCGGGCTTACGAACATCAAGCCCCACATTTGTTGATTCTTCACATCGTCGTTCACATACTGCTACACGACACTCAGGTTCACATTACCATTCACGCTCTCGTATACAACGCTCGGGTTCACCACCTCATCGTTTGTTTTCTCCTGTTCGTGATCCTGTTACCTCGGGTCGACGATCTCGTTCTCCGATCCGTAGTTCTCGTCCACCGGGGCATTTTGGTACTATTTTACGGCGTTCCCGTTCCCCGGTACGCCGTTCTCGTACGTCGACAGTTCATTCTCCTGATTCTGCTCACCATTTGCCTGGGGTTTCGGCTCCCTCTGATCAAGATTACCATGTTCATTTTCAACGAGCCCCTGTCCTTGATCATTTGGTGGATCATGATTTATCGTCTTGTTCTCAGTCTCCGGTTTCGTCGAGTGAGTCGGATGATTCGTCTTCCTCTCAGGTTAGTGTCAAAGATACGTCGAAGATGGATTCTTTCCTGAATATGCAGGCGCTTTTAGCGTTGGTTCCGGATATGCCCGTTCCTTCGAAGGGTTCTTCTAGTGGTAAGTGCCGGACAGCTGCGGACTCTGCATTTGCGACTCCCAAGCCGGATGTTCCTCGTACATGTGCTCCGTCACCAGCATGGGCAGATTATTTAGGCAAATTTGATCGTCAATTACAAGATGACAATAAATTTAAGAAGCCTAGTCTAGGGATCTCCTATCGTCTTCATGATAACGTGTTACCTGACAAACCGCCCAAGCGTGATCGAGATTTATCTCAGGTTTCTAAATCATCTAAGTCGACTCCACTTGAAGTCAATACCAAAATTGTGGAGAATATTCAAGAGATGTTATTGGCAATCCAACATGTTTCCTCTATCACTGATTGGTTTTTGTTGGCGACTTCGCGGATTGCCTTGGACCCGGAGTTACGCCGGGACGATGGATCGACTTCTTTGTCTGCGGGTCGTGTTGCTTATTTGCGAGGTTTCATTGAAACCCTAGTGCAGGCTAATCATCGAGTTATTCAGGCCACTTCTTTTTCTTACGTTTCGCTTCTCCAAGCGCAACGCAATGCCTTACTTAAGGCCGTCAAGCCGGACGTTTCCTTTATGGTTAAGGACTTTCTGCTTCATCAACCATTAGCTTCCAGCGCCATTTTCAACAATTCTATTGAGTCTGTTGTACCCATCATCCGCGAGGAACGTACTGCGCGTTTGATTGGGGCTGTTGCTCGAGGTGGTTCGTCGGATCGTCGCTCGAAGCGGGGTCGTAACTCCTCTTCCACCCAACAAGATGGCGGCGCTCGGGGGAGGTTTCGGGGTATTGACAAACCTCCACGCCGTGCGTATCTGATTTGGTGGCAATCCCGGCTCAACGTCCTGCAGGGCGTTCCATTCCGTTTTCCGGCTCCGAGTCATCATCTGTACACCGATGCGTCCGAGACCGGTTGGGGTGCCCATCTGGACGAATTAGTAGTATCCGGCAGATGGTCAACGTTGGATGCCAGTCTTCACATCAACCTTCTGGAGATGAAGGCAGTCATTCTGGCGGTGCAACATTGGAGTCATCGTCTCATGTACTCGTCTCTTCTCATTGCGACGGACAATTCCACAGTGATTGCTCACATCAACAAGTTGGGAACAACACGCTCGCTTCCAATGTTTCGCCTTGTGTGGGATCTCTACGAGTGGACTCGTTGTCATCACATTCATCTTCACGCCCGCCATGTTCCGGGCCGGCTCAATGTCTTAGCGGACAGCTTATCGCGTCCGGACACCGTTCTTCAGACCGAGTGGCAACTTCATCCGGAGGTGTTCCAGCAGATCTCCGACATCTGGGAGTCGCCGCTGATCGATCTGTTTGCTACGAGAAACAACGCCCAATTGACCCTGTTTGTCAGTCCGATTCGGGATCCTCAAGCCTTCGACATCGACGCCCTGTCAATCAATTGGGACAACTTCCTGGCTTATGCATTCCCGCCGATCGCCCTAATTCTGGAAGTACTTCAGAAGATTACCCGTCACGACTGCATCATTCTACTCGTAGTCCCGTGGTGGCCTCGGCGACAGTGGTTTCCTGTATTGCTCCCGCTTCTCACCGCCCCGCCACGTCGTTTGCCAGTGTGGCCCGACCTGTTACGTCAACCGCACGGGATATTTCATCACAACCCTCGGTGGCTCAACCTACACGTTTGCAGACTATCCAGAATGCACTCGCAGTCCAGGGATTTTCAGCTAGAGGTTGCACGAACGATGGTTTCAGCCAATCGATCTTCCACATCGCAGCTCTATCAGGCGAAATGGGCCTATTTCGTCTCCTGGTGCCGAGGACATGATGCCGATCCCGACTCTGCCTCTGTTTCCCTCGTAGCTGACTTTCTCCTTCATCTTCATCGTGATAAGAAGTTTCAAATCAGCACCATTGAAGGATATCGATCTGCTCTGGCTAGGGTGTTACGCCTTACTTCGGGTGTAGACATTAGTCTAAACGATAATATCTCTGCGCTCATTCGCGCCTTCGCGTTACAGTCTCGCCGTACGCGCCAACTGTTACCGAAATGGGATATTGGTGTGGTTCTGTGTGCTCTGATTCATCCACCCTTTGAACCTTTGGAATCCGCCTCGATTAAAGCTGTGTCTTATAAGACCGCCTTTTTGGCAGCGTTTGCTTTAGCGTCTAGAGTATCTGAACTTCATGCTCTTGAAAGATCTTCTATGACCTGGACGGCGGATTGGTCTCGCATTTCTTTTCGGCCCATTCCTGAATTTATTGCCAAAAATGAGTCTGTGCGTTCAGGTCCGTGCGCTCAACGATCGTACTCCATTCCTGCGTTGTCAGACTTTGTGCATGGGCTCGAAGACGACCTCCTGTTATGCCCGGTCCGGGCTATTCGCCACTATCTTACTCGTACCGACTCCGCTCGCGGCTCTCGGCGCCTGTTATTTCTGTCTCTTCGGCCGTCGGCTTTGCGTGATATTACCAAAAATACCATCGCCGCGTGGTTGAAGAAAACCATTAAATGGTCTTATCAATTGGCCATAGACGCTCCCCCTCTGTTGTCGAATGCCTCTTCTCATGAGATTCGCGCCATTGCTTCGTCATGGCCATTATGGAAGAATTTGTCCCTCCATGACATTGTCCAATCTTGTGCCTGGACGACGAACTCCACGTTCACCAACTTCTATCTGAGAGATATGTCAGTCCAGGCAGAAGGGATATCCACGTTTGGGCCGTTAATAGCGGCCCAGCACGTGGTCAACTAAATTCCAAAAAAAGGGGGGGGGGGCGGCAGTTTGAATCATCACAGCAAATCTGCAAATTGCTGTATCATCTCATCTCATTCATACTATTGGTCCACAATTGATTGATCTCATATGGAAGGAAGAAATAAGTCAGATGAACGACCTTGGATCCTCTAAAGAGATGTCAGACACTGTATCATCACCCTAAGATGTATGTATCCATGGTGAGTGTGATCTTTACCTTAACTGCGGTTTTTGATTGTGTCCTTCAGGTTCAATCTGACGTCCTTCTCAAAGATCTCAGCGCCGTCTTTTGCACTCAACCCCCTAGAATGATGGTTGGATGGAAGACGATTGTGGACTGAGAGTGGTGTGACTTGGCGATCACTAGGCCCGTAACAGAACATGTCTCGACCGGTCTTAGGAACAGCCAAGATAAATAAGCCTTACCAAGTAGACTGTATATCACACTGGTTGAGGTTCTCTCTTGGTATAACACGGCTTCCCGAGTAGTACCAATACACGACGTTGCGGTAACTCTCTCGGGGGGAAACTAATAATTTCCACACCACAAACACAGCTACATGGCTCTGAACAATCAAAGATAAGTACACCAGTATCTTATTCACATGTTTAACCTTTTTTATGTTGATGACCAAGGTTGCATTTGTTGATTATGGATTGTTCATACTATGCCCATGTTTCTGTGTCATTCCAGCGGTCACTTAGCCTACTTTAATCTACCACAAGACCGAGGTTCCCACCTCCGTATGTTGGTACTAGGGCATTAATTAAGAGCAGGTTTAAGACTTAGGCAACAAACAACAAACATTTATAGGTAATGTTTCTGTTTGTAACTAAGTCAAACCTGCTCTTAATTTAATGTGCCCACCCTTCCGTCCCCTCGTACCGCGGCCTTGTTTCATTACTGGTCTCGGTTTGAGAAAGAGGATAGGAATCAGGCTGCAGTCGCATATATGGTGGCCAGGCTGGAACTGAATGAAGAGCTCTCCTAGGGGCGGGTAACTCTTCTCCTAGGGGAGCTAACTTTTTCTTTTAAACTTCCGTTTTCTACGTTTGATTGTGCAATTATTAAGAGATAATGGCATTAATTAAGAGCAGGTTTGACTTAGTTACAAACAGAAACATTACCTATAAATGTTTGTTATCTAGCCATAGTCATAATATCCAGGACCTAATTTCCAGGCAGTCATAGTTTCTAGGACATTCAAGAATGATAATTATAGTATCTAGAACATAATATCCAGGCATAATCATAGTATCTAGGACATAATATCCAGTCTTAGTCATATTCTCTAGGGACAGCATCCAGGCATATTCATAGTATCTAGAGCACAGTATCCAAAAATAGTCATGTACTATCTTTTTGGCTCAGTATGCAGTCATATGCATAGTCATAGTATCTGGGATGTAGTATCTCAGTAATGAGGGCATACTCCTAGTACCTAGGGCATTGCTGAAAGAAGGTAGGGCATAGTCATATCATCCGATGTATGGTCATAACTTTCAGGACATAGTCATATCATCCAGGACTTGATCAAAGCATATAAGACAAAATCCTAGCATCCAAGTCATAGTAATATGCAGGACATCTATATTATCCAAGAAATAGTCATACCATCCAGGACCAGGTTATGGCATTTAGGACATAGTCGGAGCATTCATGATATAGTCCTAGTATATCCAGGACCTGTTCATAGCACCTAGGACATGTATTCAGGGCATAGTCAGAGCATCCATAAAAATGTCATAGTATCCATGACCTGGGCACTGCATTCAGGACAATACCCCAGCATTCAGGACATGCTCATAACAAAGGTCTTCTTCATAGCATTCAGGACAAAATATCATTCATGCCATAGTCATAACATCCAGGATCCAGAACATAGTCCTACTATCCTGAACATAGTAATAGCATCCAGGACAAAATATCATCTAGGGCATAGTCATAGCATCCAGGGCATAGTCTTCAGCCAGGAAAAAAATCTAACACTCAGGACATAGTCATAGCATCCAGGACATAGTCTCCAGTATATATTCATAGCATCCAGGATGGTATAGTCATAACATATGGAGTTTATATTTAGTGCATAGTCTAGGGTATAGTAAATATGCAGAACATAGTCATAGCATCTAGGGTATATTCAATATATCCACAATATTGAGGGTAAAGTTCTAGTATTTGAGTATAGCCATAGTATCCATTGCATAGTCTTAGTATACCAGTTGTAAATGGGCATTATCTACAGAGCAAAGCGATTGAGGTACAATGTATATTACATACATGTAGCCAGTGATTGAGGTATATGTTTCATATTTCAGGTACAAGTGCTGAAGAAGGAATAGGCATCTGTCATTCTATCTGTGAATATCTTCTTACTCTGAAGGTAATTCTATTGCATTTTCATGATAATAAGGAACTATTGATATCATAAACTTGGTATGAGCTGTGGAGTTAGCAAACAATAGGTACTTGTTTAAGTAGCTGCCCACTTAGCTTTGTCAGAAGCTAGTGCAAACTTGCGATATTTCAAATGGGAGCTTAACGGTGGCTCATCTGTAGTTAACATTGTAAGCTACCACAAGCCAACACGGCAACGTTCACTCTCCACAATCTTCAATTTCTGTAACGGATCTCACCTATTTGTTTTCTAATTTTTGAACATTATAAAATGTGCTCAGAGTAAAAACCCCCTTCAGGAAGTAATGGTTAGCTCTGAAAAGAAATGTCGGAAGCTGTGATTTGTTTACACTGAAATTGAATCTGTATAATCATCTACTTATTTTGGAAAAATAAAAACAATGCCTTGCGTGTTATAACTCTAAAATATTCATTGTCAACCATCCTCCATATTTAACAGAACTTTCTCAAAAACAAACTGAGTGGTGTATCATGGGCATCACAACAGGTCGGGGGAAAAGTGCTGCTCCAATTTTGGAGGTAAAAAAGGTCGTTTTTCTTGAATAACTCAGAAAATATCAACAAAATAGCATTTTTTTCTAAATGGCGCATACATTGATATATTTTCACATTGGTTTACGTGCTTTGAAGAAATTGTTGCCTATCTACTTCAGGAGATAGAAAGCGGTCTGTTGTTTTTTCAAATTGTCATTTCAACACATTCGAACAAGTTAACTATAAATCCTATCAATGGCAAAATGTGTTAACATATGTAACTATATATCAATTTATGCGCCATTTAGAAAAAAATGCTATTTTGTTCATATTTTCTCAGTTATTCAAGAAAACCGACCTTTTTTACCTCCAAAATTGGAGAGGCACTTTTCCCCGACCTGCTTAATTGTTAGAGAGCCCAGTAGTCTGCTGTCCAGCATAGGAAAATAATGTATGGTTGGGCACTGAGAGGTCATTCGCACCCATTCCCCCTTATAATTATAATGGATGGTACAGCAACTGAGTGGTACTGCGCAGAAATCTTCAAGCCAGTAATATAATCGTATCTTGCATCTGAGGTTAACAGGGATGGAAATTAACCCCTTGGGGTACAGGTACAGTTTACATGGGAAGTAAAAAAATTTATGCCTCCAGTGACCAGTAGCCAAAATATAATCATATCTGTTCCTGAATGTAGGACATACCTAGATTAATTAGTGCATTATTAAGGAATAGAAATGAAACTAAACAGGCCCCCAAGTACTGGAAGATTTTTACTATAAAACACAAAACATGGACATATCCAGAGCCATTTTGAGACATGTTAAGGGTATGGCTGACCAAACTTTACAGTCAATTTTAATGCTTTTTACATTCCAATGCGCCCAAAAAAGGCAAGAAAGGGTGTCCCCAAATAAACTCTGGATATGACCCTGCAAAAGCAGCATTATTATTGTGTATCACCCGCATTTAGGCTGCTTTTGGGAGGAGATGGATAGAAATCATTTTTACCTGCCACATGAGACAGGTAATTTAATAATGTAGCTAATTGTTAGGCTTGTTGTCGGGAAGTATGGGCTGAATTAATAAGGTCCTAGAACAAAACACATTATGGTACAATTTGTCTTACAGCAAAGCAGTATTCACAGTAATATTGCCCCCAAGTGATAAGGTAACTGTCAATTACGCCAACATCAGTCTGGTAAACAAACCTGTCCGGTAGTGTTTAATGGGCATAATAAAAAATGGTATTGTTCGTCTAATGACCTGGTCGAATTCAGGTTGGTAGAAAACGTTTTTTTTAACTCCATCCTCCGGAGGAGGAG
>JAVTVY010053116.1:0-27137 GCA_036873755.1 Hanleya hanleyi | reverse complement strand
CTATCTACTCACATGGAAAAAACGACACGCTCTATGGTGTACAGCGTTTATACATGATCTAGCACTTGTGCCCCAGATATCTGCAACACAGTTTACCACTGGCCAAACTAAAGAATTGTACAGTTTACTATACGTACTATAACATAACATCATAATATTGAGCGGCTTTATCTCGTTCTGCATTTTCAAACTGGAAAACCTGGGATACCGTATGCGATCTGTATATCAAAACTAAGGCTCTATCACGGGGAGGGGATTACTCATGGCTTTGACAATAAGTTACCGTTCAACATGTGTCGGAGATAACAGATTACGATCTGATAATTGGAGCTACGACGCCGACATAATTTGGACATTTATTTGAATTACAGATAATAACATCTCAACTTCATAACATAATCAGCAACCATAGAATTAATACTACAGAAGATGACAGAATTCAAAAGAAACACTTCGTCGTTATATCTCATAATGTTCAGCGAATATCGGAGTATTATCAAATGAGGATTGAATTTAGCAACTCACTCCGGCGAGTGATTTCAAATACCCGTTACAATGACGAATTGAAATGATAAGAACTCGGAACAATTTGAATGGACCGTAAAAGAGTCCTTTAGATAGTGTTATATTGCGGAGCTATAGTTTAAGTAAAGAAAAATGGCTAAAGCTATCAGCTATATCAGTAGCACCGCACCGAAAATTACCTTATTAGATTGGTAATGTATCACAATATGTGTCTCACATTTGAAGAAAAAAAACCAATTATTTGGTGGAATATGAGTGAAGATATCGAGACCTAATGAGATGAAGACACAATTACTTCACGAGTTAATTGGTAGTTATCACGGATCAATGAAACTGTATGATTCTAACCATTTACACTGCGGTGGTTATTATATAAACTCTCATTGACGATAACTGCCAAGGTAGTTCATCTGTTTTCTGATTCATGCTAATATAAATAATTACTAATCATACTATAACATCTGTCATGATAACAACTTTTTTTTCTTCGAGGGACACGTCGTTCAACATGTCTAATTGACGCGACTCTTATTGCAGGGAACCGAAAGACTGCGCATAGACTGAAAGACACTGAGAGGCATGAGAAGACTGGTACCATTTTGTATAGTACGTCCTTTGTGTATTGGACTTAATGAAGCTGAAAATCTCGTTTGGGTTTTCGGGTATAAAGCGCATCAAACGGTAAACACCCTCTGTTGTACGGAACGGATTAAAATTCACCGGTGACTTAAGCCGTTTTATACATAACACTTGGCGAGCTGCCTCACATCACTATGAAATACGATTCTCATCCACGAATCGGAACATTTTACAGCTTTCAAAGTTAAAAGAAGCAATTTATCTGCTGCGGCGACCATTAATTTCTAAATATTTGTATTCCATAGCAAATAAACTTAAGTCAGTATCAACGGTTGGATTACAAAAATAAAGCAAAGTGCTATTTATTTGGGATCAAACGGGAAAAAGTGCGATTTTTCAATCGGTCCCATGCCTTAATATTAACAGAGGTGTTAAATATTGAAAAAAAGGAGCAAGAAAAATATTATTTGATTTAGTACAGTATTAGTACCTCAAGAAAGCATATTTATCATACTTTCTGATGATATTAACCGCCAAGAAAATAGAGACAAATGTGAAGTTTTATTCAGTAAATATGGGAGGTTGACTGCGACGACAGCGGTATCTGACGCATGCGCAAACATCTCTGATGAAAATAGTTACCCATGTTATGCTTAATATATGTTTATATAGCCATAGCATGGATTTTACATTCAATACATCCTAATGATAAGACTATTGACAAGGCATTGTAGTCTCCTTGTAAATCATTCCCCCACACGCACTATTAAGCTCATTTAAGTGGCAACGTATACCATTGGTTAACATAAATGAAGTAATATTGTTTCAGCTACTTTAATTATCATGAGTGGACATACTCTGGAAAGAAAAATAAAATTAAAATCTCAACTACTTGGACAATGAAAGTACTGATGTCGAGTTTCCGCATTCTCATTCCGCATTCTCATGCCATCAGATTGCGTCCTTCATACAGTCGGATATACCCTCCGATTGCACTGGGAGTAAACTGCGTGGCGCGCAACTTCTGCGTTTATGGCTCTCGACCAATTGACATAGTCCTCTTCTAAATGCAGCGAATGAATTGTCGGATAAGTCACGATTACTTTCACGCTATGTCGGGAATTGTGTGCTTGTAAACTCAAATCAATAGCATTACCTCCTTCAATAAATATTCCTATAAAGTGTGAGCATTATATGATTGGGCTCATTGAATCCCCATACGGATAATATTATTGTTGTATTATAATGTATTATTATGTATGTCAATACTTCTTTTGGAATTTTGCCCGTTGTGTGGTATAAAATAAAACAGACGCATTGGGCAATAAACTTGAAATATTATTCCTATTTATTTCGATTTGAGTGAAATACTCCATTTGGATGGAATTAGAAAGGTTTAAAAACCTTGGTAATTTGTAATAAAAAACAATTGCAATTGCTTCGCGTTTGCAACCCAGGGATATATATATATTTTTTTTCTCAGAATATTTCAGCTGTATGTACTGTGATTATATTGAAGAAATAGCCTCCAATATTCCTACAAAAATGAGTAGGTCCGATCGTGTCTTTTTGATCATATAATACTAGTCTTCGATTTTCAATTGAACACCCAGAATGAATGTAAGTATCCACTGAATTTAATAATCTGGATATAGCCAAAGAAGTTTTTGGGTTTACCTGAGAAAAAAATCATTTTGCTGTTTCGATTGCGAATCAAACATTTGCTTCGATTCTACACAAAATCTGTTTCATAAATGGAAAAATTCCGCGTGTCATATTGTGGAAGCTGACAAACAAAGTTCACATAAACACAGCGTCGACGGACGTTCAAATAAGTTTGCCTGTTTTGGGCATTTACATGTGCATTTTAGAAGGGTAAAACATATGTAAATATGATACTTATAATTTGAATGATATTTGGACATAAAGAACGAAAGATATGATGATATTGAAAGTCTGGGATTACTTTTGGTGTACGATGTCGTATTTTAGGTATTTAAAAACTTGAATACTTGTATACTTGAATGTATAAGAAACCGATAAAGACATACAATTTTAAACGTACGTGTACGCCGACGCTGTTTTCCGTGATATTTACAAAATGTTCACAGCATGTAACTTAGGTAGTTCTGTTCGGACAGAATAGTCTAAATTAATTGTTAGCTTCACAAACGCAACAGCAAAGGCAATTCTTCATTGCTCACTATTTTCCGCAACCCGGTTGAGCTGTCTATTATCGTTATTTCCAGTATTCCCTGGAGCTATTCTCTAGCTACATGTATACGCAGTTAATTCGCACCATGTAAAATCCATGGTCACACTGAGCAAGTTCAAGTTTGTTTGTATAATCGAATAATAAAAGAGCTGATATAGCGACGATTACCGTTAGCAAACGGTAGCGCACGATCCTGCTGATAATAAAGGTGTGGGAGCATATAGTAATTCATATGTTAGAGCCAGTAAAGGCGATTAAAACCTTGTGCTGGCGAGAGAATTTATGCGTTAGCCAGCTTAAGCCGACAACGCTAACCGTGAGGAAGGCAACGTTGAAGGGATTATAAGAGGATTACAGGTGAACAAAGGCTGTGCGATACAGCGTGATGATCGCCACGTTCTTTGCTCGCTGTTCAATGAGCGTGCGAAAACTGACGATAGATTGCTGAACCCAGCGTGAGCAAAGTCACCTTAGTCCAGACAGCTCAGACAAAGCATTTCAAAGGGAACGTGAGAAAAATTACGTTAAATGCACAAAATGTCATTTGTCACGTTGTCCTAGTTCACAGTGTGTTACTTGTATGAAAGCAGACGTCCCTTTCCCCATCCGACTAGTGAAATGGAATTTTCTAATGAACACCTGCATTTGATACATGTACATTTCACATAACCGTGATAAATCTTGTAATTATTGCACTGGTTAACTCTGTGTTACTGACACAAGTGTTAATTGACACAAGTGCTCCTCTCTTGCAGGAAACAAGCCTATGTGTATGTATACTATGATTGTCTTTTTGAATTTGGTGCTAATACTGTTATATGGAATATGGAATAGGTCTTTGGATTATGGACGCGGATATTCTCTAATGGACGACGGCTGAATTATGAATGACGGATCTGACGCTTGGAATTATAGAATTACTATTTTATAATTTTATAATTTTGGATTTTAACATCACTGCCCACAGACAAATGTAAAGGGAAATGCTCATTATATCGGAAATCATCCCTCAAGTCATTTCATCGATTCGGCGCATCTCATTAACCTTTTGCAACATAGCTCGAATGTTGGCCCAAATGGAACTGTTATGCCATAAAATAGGTGGGATCTTGTGCGCCCGCTGGAGTATCAGCGACAGTTCACCAGCTATAGACATCTCGTGTAACAAGGTTGTATGGCAAACATCGACTGTGGTACTCCAAATCCATTCTCTCACAACTGTCGAGTGTCTTTCAGAACGAAATAGAACGGATGGACAAACTTCGTAATTGTTTTAACTATACATAAAAGCACATCATTCAACGTTAGGAAGAACGGTCTCCTGCCGTGGACTCGAATCCCGTCATCGCTTTGAATCGATTGGCTCCAATTTTGTGGAAAGCCTCGAGAAACTGAGGTCGAAATATTTGAATGTGGTATTTTTTGGAATCCTGCCCGGACGATGTAGACCGAATTGCTAAAGTGCGCCTCCCCTGTCGGTCGGCAACGAGAAGATTTCTTTCTTCCTCTACATAGTTACTGTGCTTTGGACCGGGAACTGTGTAACAAACCGCCAATATGCAAGGAAATCTGGACCATCCTCGCCCGAATGTCTCACAACGATTGTACATGCTATTCGTCATTCGCTATCTGCAAAATGTAGATAATAAGATTCGCTCCGATTCGTGACTTCGCTGGTATATTAGCCAGCCAAGTCACGTAGCATATGGATACGGTCTGCACCGTGAGGAGTCGTACGCATGTATCCGTTTAAGTATCTGTTCAGAATCACCTGTGACTTTAGCATAAGGAAAATTATAATTTCAAAAACGGTGAGAAAGAAACGAACGTTGAGCCGCTGAACAAAACGTATTTGATCTTTATCGTATGTCAAATCAACAATTAAAACCGCACGAATATCGACATCTACATCGGTTATCCTCATCCAGTTGTGAAACAACTAGCTCCTGGAACGGGGGTTCACCAAACAATATGTTCGTGTACCTGGGCTAAGATAGTCACAGGGAAATCTCTGACGGTATATGATTTAAGATGCATATGGCTGTTAATATATGAGGTATATACAAATTATTATATATTTCACCAGGGACTTTAGTCAAACCTTAACATCGGTCTTGACACGGATCATGCATTGGCAATGCATGATTCGCGGTCTTAACCACTGCAAGTTTCTCAACAAATTACTGTTGTCTGAGTCGGTACCGGTACATATTTTGAAAACATCTCAGAAGGCTCATGAACACAGAATGAGTTTGGCACGCCTCGGCTGTAGTCGGTTAGCATTGTGTCAAACCATGTACCACACCGGTACGTACTCATAGCGTTTCATGTATGTAGTTTATATAAATAGAGAATGTACGAAACAAGTGCAACAAGCAGTCCGCTCTCCGGTGTATATCGTTGTTTTAAATGAATGGCTTATCTGTTTACCAAAATAAACTTACTCAAACCCGTTAGTATCATAGATAAGATAAGTTAAGTTTATTAAAGTCTCACCACATATAAAACATTCACAGCAGCAGTACTTTTCAGACTACGTAATTATATGTACCGCTCTAATAATAGAGTTATGAGAGACTGGTACTAGCAGTTAAAACAATTGATAGCTGATGATACAAGCTCAAGATAGTTAAGACAAAATATCAAAGCAATTACATACAAGAGTTAAAATCTCATGCATAAATAGAATGTTGTCGTCGTCTTAAAATTTGATAGCAGGCTTTGGCCGAAGTATTGACTGCGTCCGGGTTAGAAAACGATACACACAGAATTTCCTTATCTGACATCTCCTCACCACAACAAAATATATTGTTTGAAACAGGTTAAAACGTATGTCCTCATGTAACGGGCAATTATATAATACATACTCCAGTTTCCACTACCGCTGGGCAAATAAAACAAGTTCTTCTGTCGATAGATAAACCTTCATATCTTCCAGTTTCCAATCGTAAAGGTGCAACACCTAATCTAAACTTTGCAAAAGAACTTTTTGATAAATTCGTCTCTATATAATCTTCTTTACCAAATGTATCTTTAAACATTCTATATGATCTCAATTTGTTCTGCCCTTGGCCTGATTTAGATGCTGGTCTTTTCACAGCATTGTTCCATTGTATCAAATAATTGTTGAAAATTTTCTCCTTTATGGCGGTTTGATCAAATCGGGATGAATACACAACGTTAACATTCACTGCATGATTAGGCCATTTTCTCCGAAACATTTTTGTACCCTAAATACCCAGTTTTTACACCGACTTTTCGCATGTAAATTGGCCCATAATAACACTCTCTTATTAATTTTATTATTTTCCATATTCATAGTTCTACACCACAGTCTACCTACAGCACCCCATTGTCTAACAATCGGTGGTTCCCATCCCATATCGCCACAGACTCCCGCATTCGGGGCATATCTATCTACACACATGGAAAAAACGACAAGCTCTATGGTGTACAGCGTTTGTACATGATCTAGCACTTGTGCCCCAGATAGCTGCACCATAGTTTACCACTGGCCAAACTAAAGAATTGTACAGTTTACTATACGTACTATAACATAACATCATAATATTGAGCGGCTTTATCTCGTTCTGCATTTTCAAACTGGAAAACCTGGGATACCGTATGCGATCTGTATATCAAAACTAAGGCTCTATCACGGGGAGGGGATTACTCATGGCTTTCACAATAACCTGTCAACATGTGTCGGAGATAACAGATTACGATCTGATAATTGGAGCTACGACGCCGACATAATTTGGACATTTATTTGAATCACAGATAATAAAATCTCAACTTCATAACATAGTCAGCAACCATAGAATTAATGCTACGGAAAATGACAGAATTCACAAGAAACACTTCGTCGTTATATCTCATAATGCTCAGCGAATATCGGAGTATTATCAAATGAGGATTGAATTTAGCAACTCACTCAGGCCAGTTCTTTCAAATACCCGTTACAATGACGAATTGAAATAAGAACTCGGAACAATTTGAATGGACCGTAAAAGATTCCTTTAGATAGTGTTATATTAGGGAGCTATAGTTTAAATAAAGAAAAATAGGGGAAAATGGCTAAAGCTATCAGCTATCAGTAGCACCGCACCGAAAATTACCTTATTAGATTGGTAATGTATCATCATATGTGTCTCACATTTGAAGAAAAAAAAATTATTTGGCGGAATATGAGTGAAGATATCGAGACCTAATGAGATGAAGACACAATTACTTCACGAGTTAATTGGCAGTTATCACGGATCAATGAAACTGTATGATTCTAACCATTTACACTGCGGTGGTTATTATATAAACTCTCATTGGCGATAAATCCGTTTTCTGATTCATGCCAATATAAATAATTACTAATCATACTATAGCATATGTCATGATAACAACTTTTTTTTCTTTGAGGGACACGTCGTTCAACATGCCTAATTGATGTGACTCTTATTGCAGGGAACCGAAAGACTGCGCATAGAATGAAAGACACTGAGAGGCATGAGAAGACTGGTACCATTTTGTATAGTACGTCCTCTGTGTATTGAACTTTTTGAAGCTGAAAATCTCGTTTGGGTTTTCGGGTATAAAGCGCATCAAACGGTAAACACCCTCTGTTGTACGGAACGGATTAAAATTCACCGGCGATTAAGCCGTTTTATACATAACACTCGGCGAGCTGCCTCACATCACTCTGCCGAAATACGATTCTCATCCACGAATCGGTACATTTTACAGCTTTCAAAGTTAAAAGGAAGCAATTTATCTGCTGCGGCGACCATTAATTTCTAAATATTTGTATTCCATAGCAAGTAAACTTAAGTCAGTATCAACGGGTGGATTACAAAAATAAAGCAAAGTGCTATTTATTTGGGATTAAACGGGGAAAAGTGCTATTTTTCAATCGGTCCCATGCCTTAATATGTAAGAGAGGTGTTAAATATTGAAACAAAAGGAGCAAGAAAAATACTATTTGATTTAGTACAGTATTAGTACCTCAAGAAAGCATATTTATCATACTTTCTGATGATATTAACCGCCAAGAAAATAGAGACAAATGTGAAGTTTTATTCAGTAAATATGGGAGGTTGACTGCCAAGACAGCGGTATCTGACGCATGCGCAAACATCTCTGATGAAAATAGTTACCCGTGTTATGCTTAATATATGTTTATAATAGCCATATCATGGATTTTACATTCAGTACATCCTAATGATAAGACTATTGACAAGGCATTGTAGTCTCATTGTAAATCATTCCCCCATACGCAGTATTAAGCTCATTTAAGTGGCAACGTATACCATTGGTTAACATAAATGAAGTAATATTGTTTCAGCTACTTTAATTATCATGAGTGGACATACTCTGGAAAGAAAAATAAAATTAAAATCTCAACTACTTGGACAATGAAAGTACTGATGTCGAGTTTCCGCATTCTCATGCCATCAGATTGCGTCCTTCATACAGTCGGATATGCCCTCTGATTGCACTGGGAGTAAACTGCGTGGCGCGCAACTTCTGCGTTTATGGCTCTCGACCAATTGACATAGTCCTCTTCTAAATGCAGCGAATGAATTGTCGGATAAGTCACAATTACTTTCACGCTATGTCGGGAATTGTGTGCTTGTAAACTCAAATCAATAGCATTACCTCCGTCAATAAATATTCCTATAAAGTGTGAGCATTATATTGGGCTCATTGAATCCCCATACGGATAATATTATTGTTGTATTATAATGTACATACTTCTTTTGGAATTTTGCCCGTTGTGTGGTATAAAATAAAACAGACGCATTGGGCAATAAACTTGAAATATTATTCCTATTAATTTCGATTTGAGAGAAATACTCTATTTGGATGAAATTAGAAAGGTTTAAAAACCTTGGTAATTTGTAATAAAAAACAATTGCAATTGCTTCGCGTCTGCAACCCTGGGATATATATATATATTTTTTTCTCAGAATATTTCAGCTGTATGTACTGTGATTATATTGAAGAAATAGCCTCCAATATTCCTACTAAAATGAGTAGGTCCGATCGTGTGTTTTTGATCATATAATGCTAGTCTTCGATTTTCAATTGATCACCCAGAATGAATGTAAGTATCCACTGAATTTAATAATCTGGATATAGCCAAAGAAGTTTTGGGGTTTACCTGAGAAAAAAATCATTTTGCTGTTTCGATTGCGAATCAAACATTTGCTTCGATTCTACACAAAATCTGTTTCATAAACGGAAAAGTTCCGCGTGTCATATTGTGAAAGCTGACAAACAAAGTTCACATAAACACAGCGTCGACGGACGTTTAAATAATTTCGCCTGTTTTGGGCATTTACATGTGCATTTTAGAAGGGTAAAACATATGTAAATATGATTCTTATAATTTGAATGATATTTGGACATAAAGAACGAAAGATATGATGATATTGAAAGTTTGGGATTACTTTTGGTTTACGATGTCGTATTTTAGGTATTTAAAAACTTAAAAACTTGAATACTTGTATACTTGAATGTATAAGAAACCGATAAAGACATACAATTTTAAACGTACATGTACGCCGACGCTGTTTTCCGTGACATTTACAAAATTTTCACAGCATGTAACTTAGGTAGTTCTGTTCGGACAGAATAGACTAAATTAATTGTTAGCTTCACAAGCGCAACAGCAAAGGCAATTCTTCATTGCTCACTATTTTCCACAACCCGGTTGAGCTGTCTATTATCGTTATTTCCAGTATTCCCTGGAGCTATTTTCTAGCTACAGGTATACGCAGTTAATTCGCACCATGTAAAATCCATGGTCACACTGAGCAAGTTCAAGTTTGTTTGTATAATCGAATAATAGAAGAGCTGATATAGCGACGATTACCGTTAGCAAACGGTAGCGCACGATCCTGCTCTTAATAAAGGTGTGGGAGCATATAGTAATTCATATGTTAGAGCCAGTAAAGGCGATTAAAACCTTGTGCTGGCGAGAGAATTTATGCGTTAGCCAGCTTAAGCCGACAACGCTAACCGTGAGGAAGGCAACGTTGAAGGGATTATAAGAGGATTACAGGTGAACAAAGGCTGTGCGATACAGTGTGATGATCGCCACGTTCTTTGCTCGCTGTTCAATGAGCGCTCGAAAAGTGACCATAGATTGCTGAACCAAGCGTGAGCAAAGTCACCTTAGTCCAGACAGCTCAGACAAAGTATTTCAAAGGGAACGTGAGAAAAATTACGTTAAATGCACAAAATGTCATTTGTCACGTTGTCCTAGTTCACAGTGTGTTATTTGTATGAAAGCAGACGTCCCTTTCCCCATCCGACTAGTGAAATGAAATTTCCTAATGGACACCTGCATTTGATACATGTACATTTCGCATAACCGTGATAAATCTTGTAATTATTGCACTGGTTAGCTCTGTGTTACTGACACAAGTGTTAATTGACACAAGTGCTCCTCTCTTGCAGGAAACAAGCCTATGTTTATGTATACTATGATTGTCTTGTTGAATTTGGTGCTAATACTGTTATATGGAATATGGAATAGGTCTTTGGATTATGGACGCGGATATTCTCTAATGGACGACGGCTGAATTATGAATGACGGATCTGACGCTTGTAATTATAGAATTACTGTTTTATAATTTTATATAATTTTGGATTTTAACATCACTGCCCACAGACAAATGTAAAGGGAAATGCTCATTATATCGGAAATCATCCCTCAAGTCATTTCATCGATTCGGCGCATCTCATTAACCTTTTGCAACATAGCTCGAATGTTGGCCCAAATGGAACTGTTATGCCATAAAATAGGTGGGATCGTGTGCGCTCGCTGGAGTATCAGTGACAGTTCATCAGCTATAGACATCTCGTGTAACAAGGTTGTATGGCAAACATCGACTGTGGTACTCCAAATCCATTCTCTCACAACTGTCGAGTGTCTTTCAGAACGAAATAGAACGGATGGACAAACTTCGTAATTGTTTTAACTATACATAAAAGCACATCATTCAACGTTAGGAAGAACGGTCTCCTGCCGTGGACTCGAATCCCGTCATCGCTTTGAATCGATTGGCTCCAATTTTGTGGAAAGCCTCGAGAAACTGAGGTCGAAATATTTGAATGTGGTATTTTTTGGAATCCTGACCGGACGATGTAGACCGAATTGCTAAAGTGCGCCTCCCCTGTCGGTCGGCAACGAGAAGATTTCTTTCTTCCTCTACATAGTTACTGTGCTTTGGACCGGGAACTGTGTAACAAACCGCCAATATGCAAGGAAATCTGGACCATCCTCGCCCGAATGTCTCACAACGAAGGTAGGCACCACTTAATTATATTGTACGCACTTAATTATATTTGTATATTATCATTACCTGGCTAATCAGACCAAAATATTCCAATTTCACTTTGCGGAAAAAAAACCCCGTGACATTTAATCACAAAACCTGTTGATTATCCAAATTTAAATTGGAAATCTAAATTGACCCCACTCACGTTGAAGAGAATGTACACGAATCAGCACATATATACGGCAAAAAGGACCACGTACATGACGGATGTTTAGATGGGCAAATGGCCACAGAACAGGTGCGGTAGAAGTGCCAAAAATAAAATATTACACATACAAGAAATTGTTTAGTTGGCATGAAGTACAATATTATATTGTATATATAATATATATACTCAGAAAAGCTTTAAGGCACATCATCATCATTCTCGAGTAACAGGGCCGTGAAGTAGTGCATTCTTGCAAAATCGCCAATTCTGAGGCGAAAACACCTCATATTTCTTTCCATAAACATATGAAGATAAACGATAACCAGAACCTTGCAGCTTGATACAGCATACTCGCTGTTCCAATACGGAGTAGACCAAATCTGGTTCTGGTTATCGTTTATCTTCAGGTGTTTGCAGAGAACAATAGGAATTGTTTTCATCTCAGAATCAGCTATTTTACACAAATGCACTACTTTACGGCCCTGTTACTCGAGAATGAGGGGACTCGGTTCCTTGAAATTTTTCAAAATATACAATATAATATTGTACTTCATGCTAATTGAACAATTTTTTGTAGTGGAAGTATTTTATTTTGATACTTCTGCATTTCACATGACCTGGGGCCATTTAGCCATCTAAAGATACAAGGTCCTTTGGTTTGGACTCCGGTGTGAAAGAAAAGAGCAAAAGGCTCTTATTTAGTTCTGGCTTACAACTCCAGTTAGACATATTTCCTGAAAAGAAACATATGAAACTGGGGCATTATTTCTTTGGACATCAAAACTTTCACACAGGAAACCACTCATGCTTGTTAATCGCAAACAATATATTGATTTTCAATTTCATAACCAACTTGAATTTATTTTATCATCGGAATGAGTTTATCATCGGACCCCAGCCACACACACACACACGCAAAATTTGTGTTTTTTCAAAAATGGTTGATTCTGATGTGAAAACAATTC
The DNA here is from genome assembly GCA_036873755.1 of Hanleya hanleyi. Taxonomy (NCBI): domain Eukaryota; kingdom Metazoa; phylum Mollusca; class Polyplacophora; order Lepidopleurida; family Hanleyidae; genus Hanleya; species Hanleya hanleyi. The sequence goes on along the minus strand of JAVTVY010053116.1, from coordinate 14,366 downwards.
TTACTGTTCTCTGTAAACATATGAAGATAAACGATAACCAAAACCAGATTTGGTCTACGACTACGTATTGGAACAGCGAGTATGCTGTATCAAGTTGTTTATTGAAAGAAATATGAGGTGTTTTCGCCTCAAAATTGGCGATTTTGCAAGAATGCACTACTTCACGGCCCTTTTATTCGAGAATGATGAGACTCAGTGCCTTGAAACTTTTCTGAGTATACAATATAATATTGTACTTCATGCCAACTTAACAATTTCTTCTATATGCAATATTTTATTTTTGGCACTTCTATCGCAGGTGGGAATGAAAAATCAGAGAGAACGGTGTGTGTTTGTGTGGCGGGTGGGGGGGGGGGGGACTTATTTTGAAAAGAAACTAAAACCGTAATAATACACGTATCTATTATGATCACCGATTGTGAGAATAAAAGGACATGGCGCGGTGAAGCGAGGATTCGGTCTCCAATGGGGAGCAGTTTTCATCCCAATTGGAAAATTACGTTTCAGTAAGAAATCACTGTAACATCACAATCATTATCTTCTTGTATGGGAACTGATAGGCATTTTTTTTTAAATCGTCGATTTCGTGGAGAATCGATTTCGATTTCGTACGAACATACGAAGATCAACAGGAACCGAGAGTATATAAATAGTCGTCGTTCAGATATAGTTGTCATATGTTTCATGAAAACAGCAATTTTACATCAATGTATCACCGTATAAGATCAGGGTCTCACAATTTGTTGTAGTCTAGAGTAACTTCATTTAATGCTGGTGATTTGGTTCCTTACACTTATTATTTAGAGAATACGACGTGATTGAGTAGTCTAGAGTAACTTTATTTACTGCTGGTGATTTGCTGATTTCCCCTGATTATATACTGAGTGCCTGGTGGCTGAGTAGTCTAGAGTGCGGTACCTTCATTTACTGCTCGTGATTTGGTTCATTTAGAGAAAGCGAGGTGGACGAATAGTATGGTGTTCCATTTCGGCCATTTTTGTGTCGCGCGTCGCAGGCGACGGGAAGGGCGACCTTCCCGTCGCCCTACCCGTCGCGTTCTTGTAATGTTAAGAGATAGAACGCGACGCTACGTCGCCCTTTTTAAACGCAACGTCGCCCTTCCCGTCGCGCGTCGCTTTAATCAACGCGACGTCGCCCTTCCCGTCGCGTTCTTATAATGTTAAGAGATAGAATGCGACGCGACGCGACGTCGCCCTGTTTAAACGCGACGTCGCCCTTCCCGTCGCCTTCCGGTATTTTAGGACAAAATCGAGCTGCGCTTGCTTAGGGAGCAGCTATTGCGATGTGGATCGTATTGGTGAATGAGCTCTGCCACTATCGATGAAGGTAATGTCGGGGTAAATGAATAATGATTATCCTGCATTATCGTATAGCTTTTAAATGTTGTTAAATATTAATCCATGCTTGGAATGATACCTATTATGAAATTTTCTCTCGGAAAGTCTGTAGCTCGCTGTGTTGTACTGTATACATTATATTTTCGCTTCCAAAAGATACGCAACCCCCACATCCGTACATCGTCTTGAATTTCTTTATTTCCATTGGATTTACGCGTGTATGTTTGTGCGTTTTCATTTTTCAGATGTCCTTACAGTATACCTTCTTATGTGACCAATTGACTAGGCCGTTGAAAATATCATTTTATTTACTGCTGTCCAACAATGTATACCGGTACTCAACCTGTCACGTCCCCGGGGATAGTCCGAAAGCTCCCAAAAAGAAAAGAAAAAATTATGATGGAATTTAGGTTATTTTGCTGTGAGCATTTACTCTTTCTAAGAATTGACTGATGAATATTAGTACTTCTGCACTCATCAAATCATCCGGCATTTCCACGGTTTGGGCGATTCCTCCAATATTTTCAGCAAAAAAAAAATAATAATAAAAAACGACAAAAAAGGCAGAGACAGATAAAAACAACCGATAGAGTAAAGCGAAAAACCTATATCTGTATTGAATGCAGATTTTACTTTTCAATAAACACGTGAGGGACATTCTTGCTCATTCCATCATCCCAATTAAGTCATGGATCGTCTATCAAATTCGAGCCATGACGTAAAGCTTGTTTACCGCAACGAATATCAGCCTCTTCAATCGGAGATATTCGTGAACTTATTACCTCTCCGAACATGCCTATATTTGAACGAATTAAGCGCCAGGCAATGTCTCCACCTGGTTGCTTTGAAGTCAGATGTTTGTCATCTTTACATGTCCAGGTAAATCCTAAATCCGCCTAACAGATACACTGTCTCGCGAGGATGGATGTTTCAGGCTATCCGAGAATTTTTCATTTAAGATACACCCTCATGTTGTTTTCTCTCGGACTTCAAAGTGTTTGTCCTTCAAGTTCTACTCAATATACATGTAGACTGGGCCTTCATCTATACCGAGATCCCGCGAAGGTAGAGTATTGCCCCAAAATGCCGTCCGTTCATTGGTTGCTGCTGTACGACATCTGAAAAATGAAAACACACAAACACATGAAAGCACAAATAAAAGCTACACATACATACACGCGTAAATCCAATGGGAATAAAGAAATTTAAGACGATGTATGGATGTGCGGGTTGGGTATCTTTTGGAAGCGAAAATATAATGTGTACAGTACAACACAGCGAGCTACAGACTTTCCGAGAGATAATTTCAAGCATGGACTAATATTTAACAACCTTTAAAAGCTATACGATAATGCAGGACAATCATTATTCATTCATTTCTTCATCGATAGTGGCAGAGCTCATTCATGAAATGACGGCCTCACCAATACGATCCACATCGCAATAGCTGTTCCCTAAGCATGCGCAGCTCGATTTTGTCCTAAAATACCGGAAGGCGACGGGAAGGGCGACGTCGCTACCGACGTCGTGAGCGACGTCGACGTCGCGTCGCGTTCTATCTCTTAAAGTGAACGTAAAGGCTGCGACAACACACGCACTGCGTGGAAGAACTATATTAAAAGTATCATTTGGCAGCAACAAATATTTTTTGTGATTTTTTCCCTTCCAAACAAAAAATTCCAAACACGGGAATTATTGACTGATGCAACGAGCGACTGGAGTCGGCCATAACAGTTTATTCATTAGCCTTGCGCCAATGAAAACGCTTGTACGGAGCACGTGATATTTTCCTGTGACGTAGTATCACTTTGTTTTGGCATCGCTGTAGCACGAATTGTAATTGCCGTGGTGGAGAGCTCGGCTGTTTCAAGCGTGTTTTGATTGTGTTGCGTGTCTCCAGCAAGTGTTTACTGACCTGAAACGTTCGATGAACTACTCACTACTTTCGTCGACATCGGAGCGTTTTGGTTCAAACTGGTAACCCTGTAAACCTTCATTTGTCTCTTCGTCAGAACTTGAAGTCAGGCTAGCCTCCTCGTGCGTCGCTATGTTTACATGCTTTCTGCGCTTTCTAACTCCACGAAGTAAAGAGCTCCGAAGTGATACGACGTCACTGCTCTGAGTGAGATAGCCAGCATGGCGGCAGCCGGGGAACAATAATACAACGGAGATAATTTCGTTCGTACTCGGTGCAAAAAAATCCCCAAAAATATTTGTTGCTGCTATTTCAGTATTTCAATGTAGCTCTTTCCCACAGAGTGCATGTTGCCTCAGCCTTTACGTTCACTTTAACATTATAAGAACGCGACGTCGCCCTCCCCGTCGCCTGCGACGCGCGACGCAAAAATGGCCGAAATGGAACACCATAGAAATGCAACACCATAGAATAGTCAAGAGCATCTTCATCCAATGCTGGTGATTCGGTATTATATACGGTAGGGGTGATTGGGGTACAGTGGGACATGGGGCACAGTGGGACAAGCCATCTAGCTCCTAGGCTAAGTACGGGAATCACATGATAATATTATCAGCAGAAAGCTTCCACTCCCTAGAACACCTATATTGTTTATAAGTAAAACCTATCAGTGGTAAAAAATTAGGGGCGAAAAAACTGTTTTTGAACAGTCCAAGTAAATTTTGAGGACCGAGGATGATGTTTTGCTATACCAAGTTTTCTACGGCACTTCTTTACTGTTTGGTACTCTGGACAGGGGATGGACAAAGGTTCAATTTAATTGTATCGATTTGTTGTCTCAGATGTATCTATTTGTGTTTTTCACAAAAAGGCAAAAATCATACACACGAGGCGGACTGGGACACTTTTGGTGAGGCACACTGGGACAATAGTAATCAAGTGGCGAAATTTACTTTCATTCTAAAATGTTATGAAAGTGCATTATTTTGTTTCCTAGATAGTAGTTATTAGTAATCTCATCGGATTTGATGAGTTTTTCTAACAGTTTCAAAGTCAAATGCTTCCGTTGAAACGGAAATCACGCAAAATATTTTTTCTCAAAATTTGGCCTCTGAGAAATATTTTATGTAATGCAGGGGTCTAAAATAGCAAGTAACTTAGCCATCGCTGTTGAATCTTATAAACTCATATGAAACATAACAGTATATATTTGATTTTAAATGAATTTTGATTATTGTCCTACTTCACCCCAGTGGGTGTCCCAGTGATCCCCAAACTGGGACACTTTTTTTTACTTTGTAAAATGTAATTCTGAAGAAAAGAATAGACATTTCAGAATTGTTCGTATGATTATGTCATACTAAACATTGGTTATAATTAGAGCATAGAAGGCTACTCCACAGGGCAATAATAGCGGAGATTTTTGCAAAAAAGTGAAAAATGTCCCAGTGTACCCCAATCTCTCCTACACTGATTATATATAGAGAATTTTGAGGGCTGCAAAGTCTAAAGTATCTTCATTGACTGCTGGTTCCTCATTTTGATTATTTAGAGAAAGCGAGGTGGCCGAGTAGTCTAGATTACCTTCATTTAAAGCTGGTGATTTGGTTCCTTACACTATTTAGAGAAGCGACGATGGCGTCTGAAGAGCTTTCATTTACTGCTAGTCATTCACTGTACGAAGGAAATTTTCATAGCGTATTATCCTGAAACCTGGTGACGTAAGCCCCCTACTTCCATGAAAATAAAACCCCAATTCTATCCCTTGATGCAGTGCGTGACAATTAAATGGCTGTTGGAATCTTTTAACACGTCAATTAGCCTGTCACCTCCCTCATGTAACATGACATCAATAAATTCCCTGGGCTGGCACAGTCGGAAGAGCAAGCTTTAATTTAGTGTATCGGCTTACATATAGGACTTCACGCCTTGCGGCACATGTACTTTGTTTTGACAATGAAAATTTAATTGGTTTCGTGTTACATAAGCGATGTTAGATTTCTGCATAAGTGATCAGATGTCATGCAGATGAATGAATACACGTGATTGAGAGAGATATAATACGTCATCAGGGTTTGGGACCATGAAAGTATATTATGTTTTTTTTATGTTTTCCTATTCTCTGAGTAGCCACTGGGGCTTAGGAATTTTGTCAGCAAAACATTGTAACACTTATCGAATGCGTAAAAGAGTTCATCTCTGACTAATTTTAGCGGTTGTTGGAATAAGTTGAAATAATGTTGTGAAGTTCATGAACTGGTCAGTTTTGAACAATAATGAAAAGAAAAAAGGTACCAAAAAGTTTAAGCTAAATACGGGGCTGAACGGCAATGAACACTAACGTTCATATTGACGCCCAAATCAGAACACCATAACGTGCTAATAACTGAACACTTACGTTCGTATCCGGACACTAATGAACAGATATGAACACGCGTGTTCAAAACTGGTCACCATGTTTGAACACCGATGTCCACAAATGAACACATATTCAGTAATACTTTTGGAACACTGTCGTCCGCAAGAACATGTAAAAGTGTTCAATTATGCGTGAAAGTATTCAAAAGTACACACTTCGGAATGAACACTAACTTTTCAGAGTTCTAATATTCAACACTGGACGCTATTGTGGACAACTTATTTCGTTGTTTTTTTTTTAAGACGACCTAGTTGAGCTTCATAATACTTCACTGACATATTCTAAATAAATCTCTTTTCATGCCAGTTTTCGTACTTAAACACTTTTACATGTTTGAAAGGTGTTACAAACTAGTGTGCATTTCAGTGTTCAGTATATGCACACATTTTTGAAGATGCATCTTTAAGTAGTCTATTTGTGGAAAATAGTCATGAGAGAACAGCACCCTTTTCTCTCCGTAAATATGAAAACTTTCCAGAACAAGATAAACATATAACCTATACATATATATACCTCATGTTTGATTGTTCATTTATACACTTGAGAATGCTAAGGGCAGACTTACTGGAACGTCGTGTTTAATAGAAGATGAAAGCCAGGAAATTTCAGTTTTCATACTTGTACTACTTCTCACCGACAAACGTCAAACCGAATGACACTAGTAGTAGTATAAGGGCATCTGCACCCGGGGCAGATAACTCTGTTTGAACAATTCCTGGTGGAGGTACCACTTTCTCGAAGGCTGCCCACAGATCAGGGTCTAGGGTGAAGCTTCGCGTAGGGTCCTGGTAACGTCCCAGACGGGCAAAGAACGGTCCACGGTGTACGTAGATGGCATTCTCGTCCCTAAATGGGGGTGTAGATGCTCTTATACTACTACTGACACTTCACAATGTCATTCAAAAGCAAAACGACTAACTTTATCCCGAAATATTATGCGTGTCAGTACTAGCGGTAAGTTGTTACCCAGAATCTGTTCTGGACTGGTTTCATATGTGTACTGAGAGAAACAGGTGATGGTTTCGCCTCGAAACAGGCGATTTCGCATAAATACACTACACCAACATGCTGTTATTCCATAATTGTACTCAATACATTGCGAAAATTTCTTTCGTACGGGATAGTTCATCATGGGGGTCGAAAAATCACTAAACCGGACAACGTCCTTTAGAGAAAACTGAAGAAGGAAATAAGGATAACTGATTAGAAGGCTGAGAAACCTAAGAAATAAAAATAAAATAAATAAATAAATAAATAAATAAACAACGGTGATGGCGTTGCATCGGGTCTGATGTCGAGTCTTGAAATCAGGCTTACACATTATTGGTGAGTGGTGACATTTATTCATGACATTGTTTTTTCACTCGTTCCACATTACTTTGAATTAAACAGTCTATGTCACGTATGTGTAAAGTTTCAGTTGGCTGTCATTTGCTAACTACAATTATCTAATCTTGTTCAAAGGTGACAACAATGTTGCAACAACCTGTCACTACACATCACGACAAAGGTTCCACTCAAACGGCTCAATATTATAGTTATTAGCTCGTTCAAGTTATCAAGTTCAACAGCCTACTCTCTGAGAAACGTATTGGTAAAATCTCAAACAGCAATTTTTTGATGAAACATTTTTTTTTCATTCTGCCTTGGGCGACTTATTCATTTAAGTTGAGTAAATTTATTGCCAGATCGAATTTCACTCAGTTTGAGTGAGATCAACTGCCACTCTTTCTTGAGTGAAACTTTCCCTCAAGAGTTTTAGAGAATAAGGGAATATCCCTATATGTAGAACCGTAGTTTGAATGTTTACATTTATTTTGTTAGTGTGTAAGACCATAGAACTATGGTCACTGAAGGTCATGCTTCACTGAAGTCTATGGGATCTTGTAAAATTGTCTGTTCGTATGTTTGTTTGTCCATAATGATCTGTATTATGGTGACAATTTATATTTTTTTCAGTGATCCAAGGTTTGGAGTTATCTTTATTGAGATTATAATATGTAATTGGTTACAGAGGCAATAATGTCACGTACATTTGGTTTATTACGAATCTGGGACATTTCAGGACGCGACATTTCCGCAACTTTTTCTTCATGGCTACAGACAGTATTTAAAAACCTATTTTCAGTGTGCACAACGAAAAGTTACAATTTTTGAGGTACTAAAAAATTGAGTGCAATTTCACTCATATAAGAGTGTAAATCCATCCCACTCATACACTCGAGTAAAAAATACACTCAAGTTGAGTGATTTCGACTCCAGATGAGTGAGGTCAACTTGAGTGGAATCAGCTCCACCCAACTTGATGAATTATCAACCCAAACTTGAGTGACATTTCAGTGATATTCACTCTCACCTAATTGAGTGAACTTTTCCACTCAAGTGTTTTACAGAGTGAGTGTGTGAGTCAGTTAGGGTTTAACGTTGCGTTCAGCGTTATTTAGACCATATAGCGACGATGTAACTAACTACTCTATGATTATCTGGACATGTGCGACTATCTATGTACATCCATCATGTAGAGGAAATTAATATTCCCCTTGTGGCAAAAGACATGGTACAAAACGCATGCTGCTCACCCACTTGTAGAGTACATATACATAAAATACAGTTACATACATGTATATAGTTTTCATAATTCTTGTCTTGATATAAAGTATATTGTAGATATATCAGTAAAATCCTTGCCTACCGGGCTGTAGCAGTTATATGTACTCATATATATATATATATATATTAGGCTGCCCACACTTGACTCCCTGTTTCCCGAACGCCCGCATGTCATTTTACCTACTGCCTGTTTGTTTATTTTTTTTTTCTTCATTATTTTCATTTATTTCATCATTTGCAGTTTCTCCAACTATGATGCACTTTTCAAGTGCAATTTTTCGCTTTGAATCAGTAAAGCACATCAAATCTGTCGATGAAAATGGAAAGATTGATGAAAATAATATGCTCCAATGGAAAATCTTATCAGCGGAGGTAACCTTTTTGTTTAAACACTCTCAAACATGACCGCCGAGTGATGTCGGCCCGAATATTTTTCAAACAATGAGTAATGAATGATGAAAAGTAAAACCCCGCCCGCATCACTTTTCAAAAACAGTCTGACGGGAAACAAGGAAACAATTGTCATTAGACTAATCATACTGAATGAGGCTATTGTTATTGTTAGACTATTTATCGACGTGAAGTTATTATGGAATGTACATCCTCCTTCAATTCTTCCTTCTCCTTCTCCTTCTCCTTCTCCTCCTCCCGACTTTTCTGATTTAGTTCTCTATCCGATCTTTTAGTTACCAGAATATATGTTGTCACGCAGTCGCATACAACAACTGAGGTCAGTAGCCCAAATGTCTAGGCCATTGTCCAATGAAACCAGGAAATCATCGAAATTGATTTTTGAGTGGAAACATCAGCGAAAGACGATATGACAGGTTATGAAATGATCAAAAGAGATGGTACCATAAGGCAGCATTTTGGCCTATACGTAGTGCGGTTGAAATCGAAAATAAAATGTCCTCAATATAATTGTGTTTTACTGTAACGGCAAGAGAAAATATTTGTACAAAATATGTGAAAGTTCTAGCTTGGCCGAAAAAGGGTCTAAATAGAGTCATTCAAACACAGATTTAAGCATAAAATACCCCTTGGACAAAAACGCCATTTAACCTGTTGAAATGCGGTGGCATTATATCTCCACTGCTGGAAAATTATTTTGGTCCAAGGGGTCTTTCGTGTCTAAATTTGTGTTTCAGTGACTAGATTTAGACCCTTTTCTCACGAAATAGCACATACTGCGAATTTCATGCCATAACTATAATCATAACGCAATCGAGCTATAACTTTCACATATTTTGTACATATATTTTCGTTTGCCATTACATTAAACACAATTATTTTTAGAACATTTTATTTTTTCGATTTCAACCGCACCACGTATAGGCAAAATCCCGCCATATTTTACCATCTCCTTCCAAATAGGCCAAAGCTCAGTATCGCAGTGGCACCCCAAACAGAGAATTATTGAAAACATTGCACTAGTAGTCTGATGCAAGAATGTAGATTGTGAAACGTTCGTAAAGTTAAACCGCTGTTCGCAGTTCGTTATTCGAGTGGACCAGAAATTATTTCTTCAGATATGGAAATCTGTAATTGTTTTTGTCATGAGTACTTTGAACTCTAAACTCTGCATAGCAAGAGAGAATGTCATGCTCTATATCGTTGCATATTCATATCCCAAATCTGACGCCAGGGGGCGCTGCTAGGGGCGCTGCTATGACTCACTGAATGACTGGTCCCCGCGAATAACGAACTGCGAACCGCGGTCTAACTTCAGGATTATCTCACGCTGATGACAAACCAGAAACCTGTTGCGGTCGAAAGGTCATAGGACAAGGCCACTGTGGATACAAAAAAAGAAATCATATGTCGGGTACCAAGATGTGAAGAGGTCAATGGTCAAGGTCACTGGATCTCCTTCTAAAACGCGAGGCTCAATATCTTTTTTAAATGACGTACTCGATGATGTCATGTAGGCTATTGCTATATTTACCATACACAAAGGCAGTTTGTACTGTGATCATTTAGTCTATAAAGGTAACACAATGCATTTTTCCATCCCCCTTGATCATTTTTTGTCTATATTGAATGAATAGGGCATATGGAAAATCACTACGAGAATCTACAACTTATTATTTTCAACAAATTATGGGTTGTGAAATGTAGATGCCGAATGTCGCGTGCAGAAAAGTAACGTGCCATATAGTTTCGCTTACCAAAATGTCGCGTGTCTGGATGTCGCGTGCCGGAATATCCAGAACTATTTACTACCCACCGTCTCATCTAATTATCAACCTCTATCGTTTACTGTTATTTTTATCTGCATATTTAATAAATTACTCAATATTTTTCTTTTGAAGGTTGACGGTCACCAGGATATTCTACGTGTCGTTGTTTTTCACAATACTCTCCCTGGCTGTGGATTGGTGTGACAGCCAAGACGAGCAGATCACGGAGGAGAAAGGTAGATTCGAATCTCCGAATTACCCTAGGAATTATTCGCACAACTTACACGAGAATCTGCGTATTTCCTTTTCTGCCCTGACCGTTGTTCGTCTGGAGTTCCTCACTTTCACATTGGAGGACACGGGTGACTACTGTAAGGGCGATTACGTTGCTATATACAAAGGGTTAGCAGAGAATGAAATCTATCTCGTGAAGAAGTTATGCGGAATGTTGGACCCAAGTTTGCGAACTATCGTCACTGATCCCGTATATGACCTGCTCATTATCTTTCATACCGACGATACTGAATCAGCGGAAGGTTTCCGAATGAATTATGCAGCCACTATGGTCGATCCCCACCTAACATGTGAACTGATGCGCCAAGTCCAAGGTGAGTCAGAGGAAATATCTTCTTCGAAAGTCTGGACCAAGGAGAGCAGCCCAGTCCGTTACCCGACTGTTACAGACTGCGTCTGGACGATAGAAACAAACATCTCGTACGAGTTGTACCTGGAGGTCAACCTTCCCCCCGATATGATAGGGGAAAGTTGTACACACAATTTCCTGGAGGTTCGGGTGCCCCTAAATGGATCGGGTAATACAACTGCATGGGAATTGACGATGAGAGATAACGACACTGACTTATGGTTCCCGAAAGCTCTTCGTGCTGAACACGGAACAACCGATGCAGTTATGTTGGGACGAACCTGCGGAAATCGAGCATATCCGTTAGTTTACAAGACAAACGCGAATATGATTAAGGTCATTTTCCATAGTGACTTCGCCATTGAGAATGCATATTTCAGGGTCACCTCACGCCCGATAAACTCGACTCGACAATCCAAGACTACCTGGATTCACCATATCAAACTTTTGAAGTTGACATCCGTGGCAGGAAATCTCAACGTGAACATCCCGGACCCAATACATAATCTGGACGTGACTACTGATACCATTACATGGACACTACAAACAGCTCCTGGGTTAATCTTCCAGTATGAGATTACTTGGACCCGGACAAATACCGAAATGTATGCGTTCGACGGCCCTACAACTGACCCAAACAGAAAACTAGAAATTCTTAGAAAGGAAAAGACGGATAGAACAGAAGGATATTCCTCAGGGTTTTACCTATCCCTGTTATGTTGCAACTCCAGTGAAGTCTGTCCTCAGGTCAAGTACAGAACATTAAATGTTTTCGGCGACTCTTCACATCCCCTTCAGGTAACGAGTATTATTTTTACTGGTCCTCTGTCGAAAACCGAATTGTTTGAGCATTACAATGTTTTCGGACAATGCTGTACTTATGCCAGATACAAAACATCTCACCAATCTGTCCGTATGTTGATTTCATCCGTATCATCAGTCTCTGTTCGAACGAATGATGATGCTTGCAGATACTTTGGTGTTGTCATCTACCTCGTCAAATTACAGAAGGCAAACCGACACGGTCCGTTTTGTGAAATTTTTGATGGAAGTATTGCATTCATGCTGGACAATTTTGTCTCCAGGACAAAAGAAACTTTATATGTTGTGGTGTATACGTTTGGAGATCCGGGATCGTATGTAAACACCGATGTTCCTGTTATTTCATTTACAGTACAGTACGTATTGTACTGTGGGCGACAGTATAGCCTCACTCCTGGTCCGAGAATCTTAGATTACAAGGACATTATCACAATTCCACTAAACCGAGTGAAATCAGTCTGGTGTGACACATTCTTTCTGAGCAATCAAGTCATCACCCGTAAGCAGACATTCATATCATCACGTCGGTATTACACTCGATCATGGTCAGTACTCTGTGCAAACAGATCAGACATTGGAGACTCGATCCCATATTTGTATACTTATGGTGGAAAGGATCATCCTGAGGATGAGGACTCAGCGAGGATCTTCACTTTACCTCCCTCTGAACTGAACACAAACTGTAAGCACCCCCAGCTTATGAAATATTACATCTCATATGTTCGACAGCTATTGTGCAATCATACAGCGTCTATTTTTTATAATGAATTTGATCTGATCGCTGACCAGCGCCACTCTGGAAGTTGTCGGTGGAATATGACATCGCCTCACAAAAAGACTTCTAATTGGTATTTAAACATTGAGGAATTCTCCGTCAGTAAAGGTTCGGGGAGATCCAGTCTGGACAATCTAACAATACACGAGTATCCAGGCACGGTCACAACATTCACCAATGTGCGCTATCCTCCTTCCTACGTCACACGTCCATCTCCCTATCTTCACATAACCGCTACTTCGGAATATCACCTTAACCTTCACATACATGTCTTAATAAATATGTTTATCCGTGCTTTGAACAATTGTTTCGATGGCATATGTTATCAGTTGATCAACAATCACTCAATCAGTTGGGCAGACGCAAATGATGACTGTTCAACAAGGCAGTCAACACTCTTGAACGTGAAATCATACAAAGAATGGGCTAACGTCAAACGGTTTTGGTCACATCCGGCGGGAAATTATATCGTCCCATCAGACGTTACGTTCATTGGTCTGAGAGGAACAAACGTGGTAAGTTACAATTCATTTCTGTGTCCCCAATAATTTAAACTGTCTGCTATCATATATATTCTCCAGTCATGGTACCAGTATAACCTTACGTGAATCGATACTGGACAGGTTACCGTACATTCATACAGCTATCCTAACTCAGCATGGTATAGATGGGATAGACTTAAGATCCACTTTACACATATCAGGTACGGTAGGGAATTGTTTAGGTCGATTCGGCAAAGCGATCTTTTCCCACACCTGAAGTTGATTCAACTCTCCACATCCTACACGCTTAAAACTAAAGTGTTGAGACTTACTCGTAAAGTGTTGAAATAACCCTTTAAGTGTGTCCACAGGGACAACACTTAAAGAGCAGTCCCTGTGGACACACTTAAAGGGTGATTATTTCAGCAAGTTTCAACACTTTAGTTTTAAGCGTGTACCATAGCTGTTTTTCAGAGGAACAAAACTGGATTCTCTTAACCCTACCTGGGGGGGAGGGGCACTTTTCGCTCCCCCTCCCCCTGATGTTGTTTTGCTCCTAAATCCGGAACTACGCCAAAAAATTCAGAGCTGAAGCTGAGAATTTGTAGATTGTCATATTAGGGTCATTTTGAGCCGAGATTTGCACTGACCTTCCGAGCAGAAGATCATGGGAAAATTCAAAATGTCGGCCATGTGAGGTACCAGAAAAGTGATGTTTACGTCAGATTTCTTCAATTGATTTGCTTTTCTGCATGGAGTGGGTAAAGTGGGTAAAGCATAAATCATTTCATATCAGATTATTATTTACTAATTTATCACGCAGTTTTTAGTAAAAAAAAATCGAAAATTTTGACCGAAAAATCGTTCAAAAATGTTCTTTTTGAAAATGACGTCATTGTATCGTCATCATGTCGACTATCTTGGATGTTTGTATGTATTCTTGTAGAGATTGTCCCAAAGATATAGTGTGGTAAGATTCAGCCCGCTAGCCTCTGCGATGGCGAAAGTATATAGGACTTTTCGCCCCCCCCACGATAATTAGATATGAAAAGCTCCAGTTTGCGTTGAAATAGATCCGATTTTGTACCGAAACCAGTTTATCACACAACTGTGCTGAAAACATTTTTTTCGCAATTTTATGCTTCAATATGTCACCTAACCA